>JAJOZX010011643.1:12500-120133 GCA_023014485.1 Bathynomus jamesi | reverse complement strand
CTCAGTGCCGCAACGCAAATTCACTAATTTGCGATGACTTTGCCGCAAACGCAAATCCGCAAACGAAAAAATACTTCCGCAATTGCGGAATTTGCGGTTTGCGGAAGTGCCCAGCTCTGGTTTTAATGCGGGCCATGTTCCAAAACTTTAAGACGTTGTTTACGGTTTCTTTGAATGCGTCTTTCCTGTTAGCAGTGTACTGGATAACACTGAAGAAGTATTGCAAAACCTGCCGTGTTGTTGGCAATTTGCTACCACTGATGGAGGACGACGGTTGGCCAACTAAAAAAATTTCCGAGGCTGATCTTAGAGAAGGTAGCGATGTTATTTTAGCCTTTCCTTTTGATGACTCTCAACTTGTAGCTTCAAGAGTTCTTCCAGTTATGGTTGCCATCGATTTGTCCATGACAAAGGATGAGGAACTCAGACAGAATTTCAAAATGTTATGATCTGCAAAAAAAGAAATAGGTTAGGTACCTGGCACAGGCATAGTGCATTTTCTAATTACCTATATACATTATACATTCCGCCCGGGTATGGTGACTCATTTTTTTTAAAAGTATAGGTGATCGTGGTTTTTCCCATTATTTGGCACTATACTAGCACATTGGTATTACCTGTATACAGGCACAACCTTTAAACCATTAGTCGTATGACATTGGCAGGCACACCAAACGACTTCTCTCATTAAGAGGATTCAGAAAACATCCCCTACTTAATGATTTATCTTGATTCAGTAAAAAGTTAAAAAGTACGCATTTAAAAAAAAAAAACTAGTAATTTCAAGGTCGATGCGAGACCCCTAAATATTGGTCAATTTTTGTAAAAATGGTACCAATGTGCTAGTATAGTGCCAAATAATGGGAAAAACCACGATCACCTATCCTTTTCAAAAAAATTGAAAAGTGGGCCACCCTACAGTGTCGGTTCAGTTATTTGGTCAATAAAACTTTAGAAATGAACGCAGTCATGAAAATCTTAAGCTTCAAATCAGAGCTCATTGTATTAAGATTTGTGAAGCTTTAGATTTTCATGGCTGCGTTCTTTTCTGTAGTTTTATTGAATGAATAATTGGTTTGCCAGTAACTGGAAGGCCGCAGGCACCCCAATTACTGAGGCCCAAGGTGAGAGGAATAGGAATGATATCCAGATAAAGGGCTACTGATGTTCAAAATAAAATACACCGTAGGCCCACAATTCAGCCGAAGCACCGCAGATCTAGCAAATCGGCGCGTAGCGCCGACCTTTTGCTAGTACAAATAATACAGTCTGCAGTTATCCAGAATAAAATCCTAAAGTGTTGTCATAGTACTAAAAGAGTTAAAGAACAATTTTATGACCATTATTCGTCCCATGTAAATGTGAAAACCGGACATGCAAATGCGTGTAATACATAAATCTTACTCTAGTAATAGTATAATATTCTATAACACACAAATACAACATACCTGCATAAAGATAATCTGCTCAGTATAGGGCAAGGTATACGCGCGTACAGAAGGCAGCATCATCACCTCCATGATCTCTATATATTGATCTGCCGTAAACTTCCCGGGGATCTCAGTCAGCTCTCTTAGTCCTTGCAGGTGCATCCATCCCCACACACTCGCCGTCACGTGCCCACTCCATGCCACTTCGTAAATATTTTGGCGGGCATATCTCGTGTTATCCTGTTGCCAACACCGAATCAGCCGTGAGTTGTAAACGCAAACGTCTTCTCGTCAGAGAAGATAACTCCGCTTCAGTACGCGAGATCATTTCTATGCTGGCGAGCAAACGAGAGCCTGGCCTGACGATGTTGTTCCTTGATCCTCTTTTTGGCAGGAGTACGGTGGTGATATCCTGCTTCATCCATCCTTACGGTGTCCACTGACACGCCCATATGTAGTGTCTCCCGGGTGGAGACTGCGTTGTTGATAGGATCGTTCTACACTTCGTTGATTATTTTCCGATCTTCTGGGGTGATATTTCTTGGTGCCCCACACTTAGGACGATCTAGCAGATTTCATCTCCTGCCACCTCTGCACCCAGCGTCGCACAGTAGGCTAAAAAATTCCCAGTTCCATGTCTATATCAGCTACAGAGAGGCCTGCTTCCCGCATACCAATTATCCGGCCTCGCTGCGCAATTTTATCTTGAGCTGGATTCATTTTCAGAGTCGGTGTTCGTCATACGGTGTAGAAATATGGTATGAACATAGATCATGCCAGTAACCATATCAACACCTCGGTTTGGCCCATCAACGTCATTTCACAAACATTAGTATAATATTATATGAGTTTATAAGTATATATACTGTAAACCAGGTTAATTTCGCAGCAGCAAATTTTCGCTCTTTCATATCCTTGGACGAGTTTGGGATCTTTTCCGTTTGACACACATGGTTCGATTTTATTTTAAATTTCTACACAGACGTAGTTTTGCTTGCCGATTACGAAAATCAGAACCATTCTTTGGAGAAATTAATAATAAAAAAGTTACAACCCTTTAAAGTATTTTATTAATATTAGTGACAAAAATCAACACCAATTAATATTTTCGATTAAATGTTGCGATGCACTGTAGCATTTTTGGAACTGGTCGCAGTTTTCGTGTATACTATAAACACCCAGGAATGTCTGTCAGTCAGTCCGTCACGCTCAGTTTGTCAGTCGGCCACGCTGAGGAACGTTTGTCGGTCACGCTCAGGAACGTTTAGGTTAAGTCGTGATATTTCGTTAGCTTTAACCAAAATATCACGACTTAACCTAACCAATCGTCAAGGGCGTACAATTACCCTAAAAAATAAATTTAAAAAATATATATTTTTATTTAACCAAACTAGCACGACTGAACCTAACCAATCGTCAATGCCGTACAGTATAAAGAATCCTCTTCTCTTAATATATAAAAATTAATAAATAAAAAAAAGTATTGTTTTTTATTTATTTTTTAGGTTAATTGTACGCCTTTGACGATTGGTTAGGTTAAGTCGTGATAGTTGGGTTAATTTTTGCTACCGCGACCCGCACGAAGGGCGGGTCTTAGGCTAGTTGTAACTTTTTTATTATTAATTTCTCCAAAAAATGGTTCTGATTTTCGTAATCGGCATGCAAAACTACGTCTGTGTAGAAATTTAAAATAAATCGAACCCTGTGTGTCAAACGGAAAAGATCCCGAGTTTGCGGCATCATAATTTCGCGGTCAACAGTTCAGTTGCTAGTTATAATCTTACAGATTAAAATTACGACAGTTATTCTGAACTGTGATTGGTCGAGGTTGAGGTCATACATCAAGGCAAGTTTTACCTCTTGGTATGCAAATAAAATATTTTTGCGTAAACTATAGCCTACACCAAAAACGCGAAAATTTCCTGGGGGGGGGCGAAAATTTCGCATTCACTACTATATAAAAAGTTCTATTGTAGTAGCTGTTCATATAGATTTGCATAATCATAATGGAACCTTATTACTGTATAAGACTAGTAAACTACATGGAGTTCAACGCTGTTCACGATCATATTAATTGTTTATCTTTATGAACACAGACTTGGCCTCGGTTGTCCTCCCTCCACCCCACCTTCCCCCAGTTGGGGTACCTTAACTAACACTGTGGCTTTTCCACATGTACGGAGTCGCCTGTGAGGCGAGGAACATTACATATATAGCAACTGCGGACAACTGTACATATATAGCACAGCCATCTTTACGTCTCGCTGTTCTATCCGCTCTTAGTAAGTTGAAACCCTCTATATTTATCTCTTTCTTATCAATACAGTATGTATATATATATATATATATATATAATTATATACAGTAAAATCACAGAATAACACGTGATCTTATTAATAAGCAAACAACCACAGGGAAAAGGAAAAAGAAACGAAATCCGAGCGCTTTCGTGATGTATTCACATCTTCAGGAAAAAACAAGTAATAGGCAGATTTTACAAAGTAAATGAGTTAAATACACAAGTGAAAAATTCCCAGTCGGCAACTCAATTTAAAAACCATAAAACATTCTAAAGATTTTTTCAATAGATAACTTAATCTGAAGGAAGCTAAATTATTGAATATAAAAGAACTATATAGATGAAATTAGACAATTAACATGTACAGAGAACAAAAATTATTATAACAGTTATAAGAAATAGTATTTAATTAAAGCAGGTAATTAAGTGGCAAGAATTTAATGAAAACAAAAGGAATGGTGCCAACATCTTACAGAATATTTCAAACTTCTACAATCTGAAAAAACTCTTCCAATAGCCAACCTGATCAAAAGTCTAATAAACCACCAAGCACACAAAGATTATATACGAAAGAAATATTACAATGCAGACATAAGAATGTTAACAGTTCTTAAAACAATATTTAACCAAAGCAAACCGTTAAGGGGAAAGAATGCGGTCAAGAAACCAATAGGCCCTACGCCAACTTTCTAATTATGTACGGGCCTAATTTATACAGCCCAGGGCTTATATTAAGGACCAAATCCACATTATTCTTGATCACACTAGATTCAGTTATATTTCTGCTAACAATAGATTTACTAAGCCTTAATTTGGAGGCATTTTTCCAATCAATGGGGTGATTAGTATCTCTTACGTGAATGAAAATGGCGTTAGATTCTTGACCAATTCTTATACTGTATTGATGTTGCTTAATACGTAACTCAAGGGATTTACCAGTTTGGCCTATGTAAAATTTATTACATATTGTGCATGGAATTTTATATACACAACCCTGTTCACTTAAAGGGGAGTTCTTAATCAATGAATTCTTAATTACATTGAATTCTTAATTACATCTAAATTTCTGAACGCAGTATTTGACGTTAAAATTCCTCAGCAGATTCGGCAGATCAAGAAATTTTCCCTGAATGGTAACACTAACAAATTTTTTTTTGTGTTATAAGCAATCTTGTCCTTTACTTCGTAGAAGGTTTTCTTTGCCATTTTTAAGGATTTATCTATGCAGTTCTTTGGATATTTTAAATCAAACGCAATTTTGTATATTTTACTAATTTCGTCATCAATGAACTCTGGGCTACAAATTCGTAAGCCTCTTAGGAACAAAGCAGAAAGAACGGATCGTTTTACGTTAATGTGGTGAACAGAATATAATGTATATAGAGCAATTATTAGTGGTTTTTAAATTGAGTTGCCGACTGGGAATTTTTCACTTGTGTATTTAACTCATTTACTTTGTAAAATTTGCCTATTACTTGTTTTTCCCTGAAGATGTGAATATATCACGAAAGCGCTCGGATTTCGTGTTTCTTTTTTCCTTTTCCCTGTGGTTGTTTGCTTATATATATATATATATATTTTTACTTTTTTTTTAGTTGGGGTTGTTTAACCTCCTTCGCAACATCTAAGCCCTTCTAAGGTCATATGACGGAGGGGACCTACAGCTTTCAATTTGCAGTTGTAACTGATGGAGCATCAGTAATGGTAGGACGAAAATAAGGGGTTGCAAAACTATTTCTTGATGACTTTCTATAAGTCATATATATATATATATATATATATATATATTATATATATTATATATATGTATGTGTGCGCGCGCGCGCGCTCCTTTTCCCAAGCGTGTACCAAGTTCCTAAAACCCATTTTCATCACTGGTTACACATGAAATATTATTCGACAAATTTTCAGTTGCTGCCCAGCAAACACACCACATAAATACAGCGTTGTATCCTGATTGAATCGTGGTCATATCAAAAATTGACGTTATACTGACGTAGTCACAAGGCAAAACTTAACGTCATATTGCAACGTTGATACAACGTTGCATAATGACGTTGTACACACGTGAAGTACAAGTAAACTTCTGACGTAATTTTTGTACGTAGCATAGACGTTGTCCGCACGTAAGGTTTTACATCCATAGCATATAATTTCGTATTACATTATTCTTCGTTACAAAACTGTAACGGAGTTACATACAGCATACTACTATTTCAAATAGGACGCCTTGTTCGACCAAATTCTACCCTTGAGACGTTGAAACAATGTTGTATATACGTAAAGTTTACGTAATATCACAACGTTGTGAAGATGTAACTGAGACCACACAAATTTACGTTGTAGCAACGTCACAGTGCTAAAATGCAGCCTTGTGACAACGTTGTATCTACGTAAAATTGTTAGCTGGGATCACACTATCTTAGGAGCGGAATTCTTTGCAATTCTTCAATCTCACCTTTTTATTAAACACAACTTACCACCACAGCCTGGAGTCATCTTTACTGACTCACTGAGCTCATTAAAACTTCTCTCTAGTACACTTTTTCTTCATTTCACCTTTGTTCTAAGATTCACCCATGTTCCTATTATCTTTCTTTCGACCCGAACTAGAAAATCCACTTGCAATGGATTCCTTCCCATGTAGGAATCCATGGTAATGAAGCAGCTGACACAGCAGTTAAAAATGCCTGGAGATTAAATGTAACGACATTTCTCCCATTAGCGATTAATGAATCTACTGCAGTTGGCAACAAAATTATGTCATTCTTGAACAAATGCCCTTAGATTATCCTTAGCAAATACACATCTGGGGATAATAAGAACAGATTCCTTCCCTGCTCCATGGGCCCGGTCTTCTATTAGAGCCATAGATATTACCCATCTTCGTATTGGTCACAATGCACTCCCTTCCCACCTGCATAGACTGAGACTGGAGGACTCACCTTGCTGTAAATGGTGCACTGGAACCGAAGGCGGGGCTAACACCACTCCCCCCCCCCTAAAGGCCATGTAAAACCCTTTCCCTTTTTCCTCATCTTACTTACAAAAGTGCTCTACCTGCTTTTTTCTATTTACCTGAAATCCGTACATTGGTCACTTTGGTCATTCACAGTACGTACTTGTGTTTGCGTGGATGTCTTTATGTTCCAATGTTTTAGAACATTTCTTGTGAATCTAGCGATTTTCAACTTTTTAGAATTGGTCTAGTGACACTCGGTAATTTGACTTGGCAATTCTGACCTGAAATACTGTTGACTGTTTTCATTGTGCCCAATCAGATATGTCACTAATCGTTTGTCTTTGTCACGACGCAAATCCCTTGTGCCTTGTTTATTTGTTTACTATTACAATTTTATTCAGTGGCTATTCTTGCCATGGTCCGTAGGTTAAGGAAATAGGGATTAATATTCCGCAGAATACATTACCTAAACTTTAGAAAGACAAGAATATATTCAGAATCCTTGTAAAAAATAATGAAAGAAAATATGTTTCATATGCTGCGCAGATGAATATTAATAAGGTAAAAGAAAATAATATTTAATATTGTAATGAGTCTTTACTAATTATTGTTTTCTGTGTAACAAGTCTTTACTAATTATTGTTTTCTGTGTTTCAGATCTATACTATGTTTATGTTGAATAAAGCCTCAAATTGACCTTTACTTTATCTCTAGCCCGCTAACAAACGCGGCACCACAATTTATTCAACATTTCAATCAGCCATTCAGTCGGCCTTTCAGATACAGCAAGCAAATATTCATCCAGTAATCTTACTATATCATGGAGAAGGTGATTCGCCCGGATAAATTTATTACTTCTCCGAATTCTCCCCAAGCTGGGAAACTATGGAAATTATGGTCGCGCGGATTCAAATATTTCTTGAGTACTATCGCCGAACACAACCCCAATAAATTGGAGGTTCTATTCATACATATCGGCCCCGATGTCGCTGATATCATTCAAGACTGCTCTACTTATGAGGATGCCATGGCAGCCTTAGAGGCCACCTACGTCAAGAAGCCAAACGAGGTATGCGCTCGCCACCTGTTGTCCACCCGTCACCAAAAGCCCGAGGAAACCCTCGATGAGTACTTGCAAATTCTTCAACAACTAGCCAATGACTGCAACTTCAAATCGGTTTCCGCCGACGAAAACAGGAGTTCATCTGTGAGAGACGCTTTCATCCGAGGAATTAGAGATAGCGCCATCCGTACCCGCTTACTCGAAAATGACACACTCTCACTGGAAAAGGCTATCGTCCAGGCTCGAACATTAGATCAGGCCCAGAAAAACTCAGAATCGTACCTCACTCATTACGGTGCTGTTGCAGCCACTGGCTCTCGCCACGAACCGTCGCCGACTACTGACTCTGCCCGGCCTGCCTGCGTCCAAGAAGACGATCTCCCAAACTCTTCAGCCGCTACGAATTTCGACAACAAAGCCGCTCTGTGCTTCTTCTGCGGGTCTCGACGCCACCCACGAAGCAGGTGTCCAGCAAAGGATTCTATCTGTGCGAAATGTGAAAAGACCGGCCACTGGGCCAAAGTCTGCCGCTCAAGTACTTCCTCGGCACGTCAAAAACAGGATAAAACCACAGCGTCTCATTCAGCCGCAGCATTAGCGACCATTAGTACCACTCTATCGTGTAGCTCCTCCATGCCTACCAACTCAACAGTCGATATCCTCGTCAACGGCCGTTCGTGTCTCGCCTTGTTGGATACTGGCAGCTCGGACAACTTCATTCGTGAGGATCTAGCCAAACACTTAGAGCTGCCCATTCTTCCGCACTCGGGCGTCGTATCAATGGCTTCGCCTAATCTATCCGCAGCCATCTCAGGTCGATGTACAGTGAAGGTTACGATGGGAGACCGCGACTACGAAAAGCTCGAACTATCCGTCTTGTCGGATCTGTGCGCTGACATAATACTCGGTACCCCATTCTTAATCAGACACAAGGAATTGAACATCAATTTCGGAGGTCCGGAGCCAGCACTCCATATATGCGGCCTTACTCGATCAAGAATTTCAGCCCCACCACTATTCGGCAACTTAACTGCCGATTGTCGTCCCATCGCCACGAAGTCCAGACGATTTTGCTCTGAGGACAAAATTTTCATTGGGAAAGAAATCGAAAAGCTACTCAGGGATGAGATAATTGAACCCAGTAACTCACCCTGGCGTGCTCAAGTAGTCATCACATCTACCGAAACAAAAAAAAACGCATGGTAATCGATTTCTCTCAAACCGTCAACCGATTTACCATGCTAGATGCATATCCTCTTCCGCGAATCGATGATATAGCCAACAAAGTCTCACAACACAAATACTACAGCGTAATTGATCTGTCAAGCGCATACTACCAGGTAGAAATCGATCCGTCTGAACGACCTTTCACAGCATTCGAGGCTGACGGAAATCTATACCAATTCAGAAGGATCCCTATGGGAGTAACTAACGGAGCCGCGGCCTTCCAGCGCGTCATGAACGAATTCATATCCTCGAACAACTTATCATCAACATACGCCTACCTCGACGATCTCACCATCTGCGGAACCACTTGGGAAGAGCACGATGAGAACCTTCGACATTTCTGGGAAGCCGCTAAACGAGTAAATCTGAGTCTAAACAAGGAAAAATGCAAGCTTTCGATGACATCAGTGCACCTGCTCGGATATTCTATCTCTCATGGCGTATTGCGGCCCGATCCCGAACGCCTCCGGCCACTACAAGAACTTCAAACTCCTCGCAACAAGTCGTCTCTACAACGCGTAATCGGACTATTCGCATACTATGCTAAATGGATTCAGAACTATTCCCTCAAGATCAAACCTCTGCTCAACGTTTCATCATTCCCATTAACTCGCGAGGAAGTATCAACGATCCAAACACTCAAAGATGATATCTCGAAAGCTGTCGTCGGTTCAATCGATGAAGAACTGCCGTTCACTGTGGAGACGGACGCTTCCTCTTCAGCAATCGGAGCCACCCTCACCCAGAACGGCCGCCCGGTGGCGTTCTTTTCTCGCGCTCTGAATAACACAGAACGTCGCCATCACATCGTTGAAAAGGAGGCATACGCTGTAATCGAATCCATTCGCAAGTGGAAGCACTTCTTAGCTTATCGACACTTTACTGTCGTCACCGACCAGCGGAGCGTATCTTTCATGTTCGATGGAAAAGCTACTGGTCGTATTAAGAACGATAAGATTCTCCGTTGGCGTGTAGAACTAGCCGGCTACTCATTCACAATAAAATACAGACCGGGCCCCGAGAACCGAGCCGCAGACGCATTGTCGCGATCCTTTTGCGCTGCTACTCCAAGAATATCCCTCGCCCAGCTGCATGTTAATCTGATACACCCAGGAGTCCGCCGAATGACTCATTTTGTGAGAGCTAGGAACCTACCATTCTCAGTGGATGACATCAAACGAGTTACGTCGGAATGCCAAACATGCGCTAAATGTAAGCCACAGTACTATAAACCAGAAGTTAGTCACTTAATACGGGCCATGTCCCCGTTTGACCGACTTAACATCGACTTTAAAGGCCCGCTTCCGAGCGCAACTTCGCGACCTTACATCCTAACAGTAATCGACGAGTATTCACGCTTTCCTTTTGCCTTCCCGTGCCGTGATACGAACACGTCAACCGTTATCGCCCGTCTCACCGAGTTATTTTCTACCTTCGGAACTCCCTCTTACATCCACACAGATCGAGGGACATCGTTTATGTCTTCGGAACTAAAACTGTTCCTAACTAAACATGGTATCGCGACTAGTCGCACAACGCCGTATCACCCCCAAGGAAACGGGCAATGCGAACGTTACAATGGAATCATCATGAACACCATCAAACTAGCCATAGAAGATCGCGGGTTGCCGATGTCGCAATGGGAGTCCGTCCTACCAGACGCGCTGCACTCGATTAGATCGCTGCTGTGTACGGCCACGAACGAAACTCCTCACGAGCGTCTATTCACGCACCCGCGGCGTACTTCTACCGGTTCTGCACTACCGACGTGGCTGTCTTCTCCGGGAACTGTACTCCTTCGCCAATTCATTCGCCGATCCAAGAACGACCCCCTCGTCGAGGAAGTTGAGTTAATTGAGGCAAACCCCAACTACGCGTTTATACGGCATCCGAATGGGAGAGAAGATACCGTATCCATCAGGGACCTGGCACCGGCGGGACGTAGCAATACGGATGACACGAATCACTATGAACCCCCCGTACCCAGTCCGCCAATCAATTCCACCCCGCTAACGGACGACTCAGAACCCGCTGAGATCCGCCGACACACGGTCCCAACAGCTCCCGTCGAAGCGACTCCAGTCGAAGTCGAGAGAGGCCCACCTGTGTCAGTAACCTCCGAGACGAGTCCCCCTCT
Source organism: Bathynomus jamesi (assembly GCA_023014485.1). Classification (NCBI taxonomy): domain Eukaryota; kingdom Metazoa; phylum Arthropoda; class Malacostraca; order Isopoda; family Cirolanidae; genus Bathynomus; species Bathynomus jamesi. Next base: position 109,015 of record JAJOZX010011643.1, on the reverse strand, counting down.
GAGAAGAAGCACTCGAATCAGATACCCAGCTCAACGCCTAAACTTGTAGACTCTTCTTTCTTCCAAAATATCTTGAACTTGTCGTTTTGTTTCTTACCGTGCAATGTATCACGTATTATAAAAGAAGAGAGGAATGTAATGAGTCTTTACTAATTATTGTTTTCTGTGTAACAAGTCTTTACTAATTATTGTTTTCTGTGTTTCAGATCTATGCTATGTTTATGTTGAATAAAGCCTCAAATTGGCCTTTACTTTATCTCTAGCCCGCTAACAAACGCGGCACCACAAATATGTTATCTAATCAAAATTGGCAGCTGAAAGTATTGGCAGTAAATAATTGTTTCTTTTTTTCTGTGACCATGAACTGTGCCGGTTATGAAGTAAACTTTGAAGACATAATTCGTCTTGTTGCCTTAGACCAGTGGTTCTTAAACTTTTTGACCCCGTTACCCCTTTTCCTGATCTCAACTAATCTCATTACCCCACACAAACTTGCAATGCCAAAGTTGTAAAGAAAGTAGAAAAATTAATTACTGAAAATAACTGAAATTACTTTGAAACTTTGAAACTCTTTGAAAGGAATTTTTTTTGTAGATTGTTTAGTATACTCGATCACGGTCCTGAATGAACAATTTTTAGAAATCGAGTATACTTGACCATGGTCCTCAAAGGGTTAATCGTCTCTTTCGTGACTCGGACATTAATGTTGAAATTTTTACCATATTAAGAATTGTTCCATTACCCCCGGAAATACCCAAATTACCCCCTAGGGGGTAATTACCCCCAGTTTCAGAACCTCTGCCTTAGACGAAGATAAAGCTTTGGATTTTTTTGCAAATCACGATGTGATATTAAAAACTTGTTTATGTCCGAACTGCGAAAAAGAGTGTAATTATAGAAAAAACCGAAATATTTTCTGTTGTAATAGACTGACCAGAAGAGTAAGCGTGTAAAAAAGTGGGTAATTATCCGTTTTAGTGCTCCCTCTCCTTTCTGAACCAAAACACATTTTTCTGGTGTTTTTTGGTGTGATTTGTTCAAATCTGAACTTCGTTTCTTTGGGAAATGAGCCGTTTTTGAGAAATTTTCAATTTTAAAATTTCTAAAAAACGGCTCATTTCCCAAAGAAACGAAGTTCGGATTTGAACAAAAAACACCAAAATACATCAGAAAAATGTGTTTTACCTAACCTAACCTAATTCTTTTGCAATAATATTGGTTAGCAACTTGTCTATAATTACACTCATGACCACACTGCGGACAAATAACATGAGTAGGTAAAGAAAACTTCAGCACCGTCTTCTTTTTTATAAATATCTTGTATTAATTGATAGTAATCCAAATCACAACCTCCACAAACCATAGCGAAAAGCGAACTGAAAAAGCATTTTGGAATGAGTATGCATTATGGGAGATTCAAAATGCACGTCTCTGATTGGTCGGATAAGGTCACATGAAACAAAAACCAGATTTAATTGGCTGATTTGACCTATGTTTCCTAATTTTACCACGAGATGTCTCCCCATAAAACTGGAGAGGACGGAGAGCTGCAAAATTTTAACCGAGCAAAGAGCTAAACACTAGGTCAATGGCCTGTAATGGCTGTTTATCGACGTCTAATTTTTTTTTTTTCTGTAAAAAATAATTATTACATTTCCTTGATTTTTATCAGTTTCCCTGAGGTTTCAAGGTGTCCTGAATACGAATTTATATGTTAAATTGTCATAGAATGTCTCCTTCTATCGAAAACGAAGGGAGCATTAAAGCGAATATTAACCAAAAAGTGTAATTCTATAGGTTAGGTTAGGTTACAGTAAAGAAAATGGAATTACCAGAAAATATTTATTTGATGTATTTTGCTATTGCATTGTATCGTATTTCTTTGATGATAAGAAATGTTTTGCTGGTGAAGGAAGAGGAAACAGCTGAATGCATTTTAAACATTGCCTTTGGAACACCATAATGTACAAAAGAGGATCTATTCTACCAAGCCTAAGACACTGAAGACCTATGAGATAAACAACATCCCAGTTTATAGAACTCGCGTTAAAAGTGGTAAAATTGTTTACAAATATGATGCATAATTATGTTTTAACTAATTATTGATTAGCCGAGAGAGTTAATTTAGTTGAAAATCTCCATTGCTTCAATTAATATTCGGAACCCTGTTTGTGTCCTAATTTTCATTGTCGCTTATCTCTCTTTATTGGGTCTCTAAATACCCTCACCAGTTCATGGATCAACTATATAGGGGTAAGGTTTGGTTACCTTAGTCAATAGTCTCTTCCTCTTCCCCCTTAACTCAAGAAGGAGAAGATAATTTTGGCACTTTATTTAAAATTTTGTTATACACTGTACTGTAGTGCAGTGCATAGTCTACCGCGGTAATGTGTTTTATGTTCATGGTAATCTGTTTTGTTTGCGTAATATTTTTTTTCCTCTTTTAATTAAAGTAAGGGGAGGTGGACACTCCAATTAAAATTTCAACTTCCCTCATTTATACAATGGGACTAATGCACGGGTTAGAAACATTTAGAAAATGGAACGTGTTAATAAGTCCTTCGTCAAATTAAGCCCAAATGAAATTGAGAAGATTTTATTCAATGAAAAAAAGAAATGGAGAATTTTCAGACTTCAACAGGTTAGACTTAGTCATCATATTTCATTTAGAAAATATGAAGCCACTCGGGCCTATCGAGGTTAACCAAGTCATGAGCTATATTTTATAATAAAATAAAATTGTGCAAAATGTCAAATTCAAGTCAGATAATTAACATAAAACTACAGAGCTACCAAATTGGCCTGCATTATTTAAGTGTTAAATCTTAAGGAAATGTCATCACTTGCAAAATCATACCAAAATGCATTTTTCTAGTAGTATTTGATGTGATTTATTCAAATCTGATATTCATTTGCTGTGTAACTGAGCCTAACCCATTTTATTCAAAGTTGAAAATCATGATGTTTTGGTTCAATTGTGCAGTAAGTAAATAGGTAAATATGCAGTTTCACGGCTCCACAAATACTGATATTTTAGTCATAAAAACCATAAACATGTATATTTGGAGACTGAAGACCATGGCATTGGTAAAGTTTTTGTAAAACCCCATAAAGTATTTTTATTAATATTTTTAACAAGAACTACTTTGTGCCATTCTTCCCCATGATTGGCTGTAAAATGGGTGCTTTCCTGTTAATGGGAATACCCAACCCCCCACCATCATCTGGACTTGTATCTTGCGGAATTCATGTGGCGACAATGTACTGAAAGCAGCAACATTTTTTCTATGATTTTAGATGATATAAAGACATTTTGGCCCCCTACTAACTGATTATTGCTTACATATTAACTAATTTCATTTAAGTGATTAATAAATTCAGTATTTACATATTATCAGGACTACCAAACTGTTTATGATGTATTTTTGCTCTCATCATTTTCATTTAAACTAACGAAAATATCACAACTTAACCTAACTAATTATCAAAGGCGTACAGTTGACCTAACCAGGCATTCAATTAACTTAACTAGGCATTCAGTTCGCCTAACTAGGCATTTTCCATTATATTAACCTGTTAGGTTAATGCTTGGTTAGGTCAATTGAATGCCTGGTTAGGTCAACTGTATGCCTAGTGATGTGAGTCATTTTTTATCGTGTCATTTTTTTTTGTCATTTTTTTTGTCATTTTTTTTGTTTAAAACGAAGATAGTCTATTTTTTTATTTTTTTTTTATTGTTTTAAACTTATTCCATATTTTTCTTCCTTTAATCTAATAAGTATATTAGTATTACCTATAATTTACTATACTACCATGCTTATACGGTTATACCTAGTATATATAGTCATCTTTTAGAAAAATTGAATCACGCAAAAAGTATATAATAGAAAGGAAAAACAAACCCTCATTTTTTATATGTATATATATTTTTTAACTAGAACATAAAACATTCTTCCTCATTTCAAACAATATACATAATTGTGATTGGCAAGAGTACCAGTATATATATTCCAGATCGAAAAGGAAAATATTCACCTTTTTGTTAACCTAATGTTGTTTAACCTTCATTTCCATGGAAGAATCATCACTAGATTGGGTAGAGCATATATGCTAGTTTCAATATCACAGGTACTGGTATAATATACATAATATTGGTATAAAACAATATATATAATTGTGATTGGCAAGAATACCAGTGTGTATATATATATTCCAAATAGAAAAATAAAAAAAATAAAAATATTCATCTCTTTCTTTAACCTTTGTGTTAACCTAATGCTGTTTAACTTTCATTATCTGATTCTATTTCCATTGAAGAATCATTATCACTAGATTGATTAGAGCATATAGTTTCAATATCACAGGTACTGGTACTTATTGTAGATTTGGATGTTGATGAAGCCAATGTAGCACCATGTTTTACTTCACTTTCTTGGAATTTTGCATTTTGGGATATAAATACTAGCTTTGCTGCTCTGTCTGTGCTTAATCAGTTTCTTTTGGCTGTATGGATATTACTGCATGTGCTAAATGATCTTGGAGGTAATGAAAGGGCGAAATAGAGGTGTATGAGTTTGTGTAGGTACGGTATATATGTGAGTATGCGTGCGTATGTATCTGGAATTCTGGATATATGCGTGTGTATGGGATATATAATAGATATAAATGTGTATATAAGTATTTATGTATATATTGGTATATATGTATATGGGTGTATGTGTATGTATATATATGGATGGTCTCGGGGGAAAATATGTCATCGCGGGTCTAAAGGATAGTTAAGTGAGAGATTCAAAATCTGAGGCATGGATGGGAGAGTCCTGGAAAGGTTGGACAATGGGCAGTCAGCTCCCAGCCAGTGTTCTCACAAGTTTAACGGATCTCAAGATATAAGACTTTCAGTGCGAAAAGAGGCCAGTTTTTTTCTGTAAATAGGCTGAAAAAGACATTCTATACTGGTACCATATGGCCTATTTTATTATTTATTTATTTATTTTTATAATATATATCATTGCAAAAGTATACCTTATAATTAAATTGGCAATATCTATATTAATTATTAAAAAAACAAAAAAAATAAAAAAAACATTAAAAAATAAAAAAAAATGACAAAAAAAATAATATGGACATAAAAAAAATGTTTTTTTTAACATCACTATGTATGCCCTTGATGATTGGTTAGGTTAAGCTGTGATATTTTCGTTAGTTTAAACGAAAATGACAAGAGCAAAAATACATAACAAACAGTTTGGTGGCAGGTGGTTGGGTATTCCTGTTAAGAGGAAAGCACCGTAAAATGTAGTAATGAGGTGGAAGTTGTTGTTTTAACCCTTTGAGTACTGATGGTAGAAATTGCTGACATTTCAAATACATGCATTTATAACTTAACCCTACAAAAAATTTAGGGCTTAAAGGGTTAAAGAGAACTGCAATCTGGCCCACCTGAAGGGAACAATCCATTGCAACCACATCAAAATCAATGGAGAGAATACCAGGATAGTGAACCTGCTATCCATCAGCACTATTTTGCCCAAGGGATGCAAGAAAACCCAAGATCAAATACCATTCTTGCACCCAGATCTTATGCTGTTGTAGCGGGTCCAGGTAAGCCCACTGGTGACAATAGTACAGCAAGCAACCATGAAACCCCATTGGGATTTTACCACCTCATGAAACAAATACAAGACATTCAAAGTTCACTTGGGCTCCTCATACAAAAGCAAATGAAAACTCTAGCAGGAACCCTACAAATGCCCTACATGTGAGAGATGAAACAAATGGCTCCACAAATGTATCAATAATTTACTTAGACATCCAGAGCCTTTACCCAAACTCAAACCATACCAAAGTACCCTACCTAAAGAGCAGGGACGTGCCCTCTGGGTAGGCAAGGTAGGCAGTGCCTACCCTGAATAAAACAAAATATTAAATATAAAAAGTAAATGATTTTCACTTCATTATATAAATGTTAATTTAATGTATGAAATTCAATGTATAAATTTGTAAATGGATAATATTATGTTAGAAGCGCAATTTCCCCGTGCCTTTCAACCTCTATATATATTAACGCTTGACAATGAAATTTTCCCACGTGCCGTGAGTGGAGCTCCAAGCTGTGACAAATACTGCGCTATATAAGCAGATTTAGTTCTGCTTTTCACTCAGTGTTTTGCTGTTCGGGCACATGGTCGGGTGTGTGCTGTGCGCGCGTCTGTGTTGTTGTTTGCCTCTGGTGATTGAACTAAATTTTATACATTTTATTTCAAAATTTAACCATTTTCAAATATGGACAGTGAGTATCTTAAGAATTTTTCTAAACTGTCTTATGAAGAAAGGTTGAATGTGATTAAAAATGGTAGGCCGACACTGGAACTGAAACAGTTGCTACAGCGTAAAGGAACAAAAATAATCAGAACGTTTCAAATGACGTGGTACAGCAAGAGTGGTTGTGTTACAACAGGTAGACTCTTTTGTTTTCCATGCTTGTTATTTTCCGTATCTAGTGAAAGTGTGTGGATAAGAACAGGATATTGTGATTTAAATAATTTGACTAATGCTTTAAGTAAGCACGAGAGGTCTGCTGCACATTATGAAAGTCAAATATCGTTGAAAACATTTGGATCTACACGAATCGACTTGAGCATAGATAAGCAAAAAAAACTTAGCATTGAAATTCACAATAAAAAGGTAAAGGAAAACAGAGACATACTGAAAACATTAATTTCTGCACTTGCTTTTTGATTAAACAAGAACTTGCTTTCTGCGGTGATAATGAAGATAAATCCTCTTTAAATCGTGGAAACTATATTGAGTTACTGAACTACACTGCAAAATTTGACCAAAAATTAGCACAACATTTACAGACTTCATCCGTGTTTTCTGGCATTTCTAACAAGATACAAAATGACTTGATTGAAGCAGTAGGCATAGCTGTAGAAAATAATAATAAAGAAGATATCGCAAGATCCCCATTCATTGCTATAGAAGTGGATGAATTGACTGATGTTTCAAATACAGCTCAATGTTCCACAGTTTTAAGATATGTATTGGATTCTGAAATTAAAGAGGCTTTCATAGGATTTGACGAACTTAAAGACGGAAGAGCTACTGGTGTAACAGAATGCATATTTAAAAATTTAGATAAATACAACTGTGCTGAGAAGCTTGTAGCACAGACATATGATGGAGCATCGGTAATGGCATCGCATTTAAATGGCATTCAAGCTAAAGTAAGAGAAAAGGCATCATCAGCGTTATTTACCCATTGCTACGCTCACAAGTTGAATCTTGTTCTATCTCAGTCAGCGAAATTTATACCTGAATGTACAATCTTTTTCAAGACCATTGATGGTCTTGCTGCATTTTTCAATCACTCTACAAAACGAACGCAATTTCTTGATGAAATAGTACATAAACGCATTCCAAAGGCTGCACCAACGAGATGGAGTTCTAACTCAAAGCTAGTGCAAACTATTTTACACTATCATAGTGACCTTTGTAAACTTTTCAACAACATTGACAGCAATCCTTTATTGTGGGACTCAGATACTTTAGCGAGGAGTAATGGATTTTATAATTGGCTAACGAAAGATTCAACATACTTTCTTCTCATGGTATATGATAAGATTTTCATTAGAACTGACACACTCTTCAATATCTTACAAACTAAAATTATAGATATTCCATATTGCATTGAAAGAATCAATGAAACAATGAATTCCCTCGAGGGTCTGCGCAAAAATTTTGATGATATCTATGAGAAGTTTGAAGAATGTTTCAAAGAAAATAACTTGACTGAATCAAAATGTTGTACAAAAGGTCCAATTAAAAAAGAAAGAGAAAGAATATTCTGTCTAATATTGAATGATATACTGCAGCATATGGAAGCAAGATACAGTGACTTCAAAAATTTACAATTTATTTCATTAGTTGATAGTAAAAAGTTTCTAAAACTAGCTACAGAAATTGATAAGGATGCACTAGAAAGTTTAGAGAAGAATTATGGTAACTTCTTCGATATCATAAGATTGAAAACTGATCTAGCTGGAATTTATAGTGCACAAGTGTTCAGGGATAAATCGATTAAAGATTTGCTTGCTTTCATATTTCAAAATGGACTTGAACTAACGTTTCCTGAAGCGGTGAAGCTGTTGCAATTGATTTTAACAATTCCAGCTACAACAGTTTCTGTTGAGAGGTCATTTTCAGCTTTGAAAAGAATTAAAAGCTACACCAGGAATAGAATGAAACAAGAAAGGCTTTCATCACTTGCCCTAATTTCAATTGAAAAGGAAAGATTTACTAAAATGGAGCAAAATCCCACTTACAATTTCTTTGAAAAAATTAGATATTTTTGTACTAACAAAGAGAGAAGAATGGAATTCATCTACAAATAAAGCGGTAAGTAAATATTTTGTTGACCAAAAATTAGCACAAATGGTGCGGAAGGGGTTAATTATGCTTAAAATTTGTTGGTGGCTGGGGCTCCGCCCCGGAACCCGCTGGGGGACCTCGTGCCCACCCCAGACCCCCTAGCTTGGAGCTGCTCGCTTCGCTCGCGCATTGAGTCTGCCTACCCTGAGTATTTACTCATGGCACGTGCCTGCTAAAGAGTCTAGTGGAAAACACTACTAGCACAGTTATAGCCCTCACAGAAACACACCTGAACTCCATGATCATGAGTAGTGAAATTGCAATCAAAGGGTACACCACCCATAGATGTGACAGAGAAGACCATCTAAATGACGGTGTCCTGATGTACATCCCTGAAAACATTCAAAGTGAACTGCTCATGGCATACCATACTCAAATGGAGCCTGTGAACTAATCATCATGCTCGGTATAAATAAAGAAGACGTAATACTAGTGAATATCTATAGTTCTCATTTGGAGCTCGCTGAAGTTCTGGAAAAAATCAGGCAATGCCCAGCTATTGTAGACTCAACAAGAGACTTTAATCTCGCAAATTGCACCTGGAACCAATATGGTGGTATGAAATCAGGGACAAAAAGGTCCAAATCAAAACACCTGAATGAGTTTATGGAAAAACTACTACTAGTACATGATGTTCATTGCCCAATTAGAAAAATAATATCCTAGATTTAGTGCTGACAAATAATGCAACTACAATTGACCACATTGTTATAACACCAACTACACACTCCGACCACAATGTCATGCACATATTCACAAACTTGTCTCCACAAATGTAAGCAAGTTCCATGCCAAATGGACTTGCCATACTCTGACCTAAACCTGCACAAGTCAGACTGGGCATCAATAAATAACTGGGATAAATAAACTGGGAAGATGAATTAGAAAACCTAGAACCAGAAGAATGCTGGAGTAGAATACGGGTCATTCCATGTCAGTTCAACAGAATTTTGGGTCGAAAAAACGTGACCATCACCGATTTTTTTGAAAATTGGCACACTTATAAATCTCTGTGAGAAAAACAGAATGGCACTTGTTTCAACACTAGCTCATATGGTTCTGGAGATATAGCCATTCAAATTTTGTAAAAAAAAAAAAGGTCAATTTCCAAGGTCATACCATATTTCAACATGAAATATCTCAGCTCCGATTGCACTTACAGAGACCATTTAAACACTATTTTAAAGCTTTTAAGCAGGTCTACAACTTTGTTTCTATTCATATTTTACTTCAGTGGTCAAAAAAAAAGGTTCTTATTTTTGACCTTGTGTAGGTCATTTGATGTCACAACCGATTTTTTTCTCCTTTCACCCAATTTTGGATACACATGTCTACCTTGACCTAGAACAAGATTTTTAGTGTTGATTAAGTTAGTATAGACGCTACAGCTACTCGCATCTGGCGAATGATAGAAGTCAATTACTTTGGCAGCAGTTTCACATATTCAGGCATTTCCCCAAATGCAGATTAGGAGTTGAAAGCACTCCCTTCTCCCTCACCAAACTCTTTGCTTGCCTAGCCATGTAATCTGAGTACTTAAATTCTTCTCTGATCTTTACTTGCGTCCATCTTTTTGGTAGGATAGTAAGAATTGTCAGTTTTTCACTTCGACTTGTCACTTGATTAAATTTCTCTCTTTAGTTGTTGAAGAATCTCCAGTTCTGTATCATCTGAGTCACTGCATGAAATTGGTTGTTTAGTTGTAAGTTCAAGCTTTCTTTTCACAACTTCTACTTTCCTCAACTTTCTCTTTGTGTAACCAGTGCTGTCAGAGTGTTTACATAGTTTTATTGGGGTCTCATCAAGTGTGGCCAATGAAGCATTGAATTTACTAAGCTCATACTGCATTTCAACTACATCTCCAATGGCTTCTAGCTCAGATGGGGCACTTGATGAGGTAGATGGTGATTTTTCAAGTGGTTCACATTCAGGCATTGTGGATGGACAATTTGCTAGTATATTTCGACAGGTTGCACATTAGGGTGGATCGATTTTACATTTTTTTTTATTTCCATATTCTAATAGAGACAAAAACTTGCGCATGCATGAGAAAATAGCCTCTGCAAAATCTTAGCTTAATAGGTAATCATCATCTGCCCTGGCAGAGCGATGAAAATCATATTTTAGTAGTCAAAAACGTATTTTTAAACCCTAGCCTAGAGTCATAAAATTTTGCGTGTGTGTTATTTCATGCCTAAGCAACGATATAAATGCTATGGGAAATATATAAATGCATTATTTAAGACAAAGAGCCTATCTGAAAATATGTATAATATACATATTTTCAGATCGGCTCTTTGTCTTAAATAATGCATTTTATATTTCCCATAGCATTTATATCGTTGCTTAGGCATGAAATAACACACACGCAAAATTTTATGACTAGGCTAGGGTTTAAAAATACGTTTTTGACTACTACAATATGATTTTCATCGCTCTGCCGGGGGCAGAAGATGATTACCTATTAAGCTAAGATTTTGCAGAGGCTATTTTCTCATGCATGCGCAAGTTTTTGTCTCTATTAGAATATGGAAATCGAAAAAAATGTAAAATCGATCCACCCTATTGCACATGCTTTATGATTATTTATTAGTTTCAGTTCAGGATTTTGATCAATCAAATTTTTAGTCAATGCACAAATGCCTTTTTTCACTTTTCCTTTGTTTTTTAATGAGCCACAACAGAATCTGCCCATATTCAAACTGCTGAAATCCATGTTTATCTAAAAAGAAAAAAAAAACATGTGTAGCTTAAAAGCCAGGGTTGGGTTGAATTACACAAAATGGAAAGGATTATAATTTTTTTTATTTTTCTTCAAATTAATTATAGTTAGTATTGTACAGTACTTCACAATTTCAAGATCAATTGCAATTACAATTAATTTGTCTGAATCAATTATAATTACACAAATATAACTATCTATTCTATATATCTAAATATATCTATATCTAAGTATAACTAAATAAACTATTAAAGGTTTATTTTCATTGGATGATGTATGACTGCCAGATCTAGGGGTATAATTTTTAACAATTGACATTAATTGATCAATTACATCAGTTATAGCTCAAAAATCAATTACAATTACCTTTATTTTTATTTTACTTTGAATCAATTACAATTAGCTAATGGAAATTAGGATCAATTAATTAAAAATATAATTATAATTATTCATTGTATCCAACCCTGTTAAAAGCTATTTTTGCTCAGATAACATAAATAAAATTTGGGACCTACTGATCTTATTTCAGAGGTCTACACCAAGAAAAAATGTGCAGTTTGATTTACAGATTGAAATAAATACAGATGCCAAAAAAATCCTTGCTCCAAGGTTTAAATAAGCTTATTTTCACATGGGTACATACTGTTGTACACAATGAATAAATACACAAAGTTAAGTAATTCTATTAAAACTCATCTAACTCTTAAAACTGAACTTATTCTATAGGGTAGTACCTATAGCCTAGTATAAGGTACTTATATACATACATAGCTTTACCTTTAAATAGGATAGCAGGTTCGAAGTTCTTTACACTTTTGAATGTCCATATAAATTGATTAATTATGTAATTTAAATTACCTATATTATATAATTCTCTGAAATATACAAAAAAAAAAAAAATTATAATAGGGCCAGATACTTATTTGACCAAATAACTGGGTTAGGTTAGGTTAGATAATTACCAATTTTTTTGAAAATTAGCAGACATTATATATCTCAGCAAGAAAAATCTAATGGTATTTTTCTCAACACTAGCTCAAACAGTTCCAAAGATATGGTGCTCCAAAGTTTGGTGGAAAAGGGTACTTGGTCAAAATGGAGGTGGGTATGGTCCGCTGAAATGGCTGTAGCATCTATACTAACTTAATCAACACTAAAAGTCTCATTTTAGGTTAAGGTAGACATGTGTACCCAAAATTGGGTGAAAGGAGAAAAAAATTGGTTGTGACATCAAATGACCTACACAAGGTCAAAGGTAAAAAATATGATCTTTTTTTTTTTTACCACTGAGGTAAAATATGAATAGAAACAAAGTTGTAGATCTGCTTAAAAGCTTTAAAATAGTGTTTGAATGATCTCTGTAAGTGCAATAGGAGCCGAGATATTTCAGGCAGCATTTTCCCGTCCCAGTGCAACACCAAGGGCTCCTCAGGACAGAATTCTCCCTCTTGATACGCCTCTGCTGCTTGCTTCCAAAGCGACTGGTGAGCACGATACATTGTGGAAGAGGAGATGGATACCTCATTCAAATTGTGCCCCAAGGATTGCGCGACGATGGCGTAGGACATCGCTGCATCACGATAAGAAATGTTCATCCGGTCATACGCGACAGCCACATCCTGAGTGATGAGGTTCCTCGACTGCTTCCTCGGAGAAGGACATGAAGCAGGCATGGAGGCTGCCAAGGAGGGATCATCTTCCGCAGATGGCGATGCCGAGGACGAGCTGTCTTCAAGAGTAGCAGCTTCTGTAACTGTCTTGGCCTCGCTTGAATTCCTGGTGTCATCTCTCCTCCTGCTGTTCCTCTCGACGCCTTTTCCTACTCTCCATTTGGGCTAGCTTCATGTCTGCCGATCCCATACTGCTCTCTGGTGGATCCTCCTGCTGACTCTTGTAGAAGAGCTTGTCTTCCTCATTTGTCATCATAGAAAGGGCATTGGAATGACCAATATCGAGGATTTTGTTCTTGAGTTCTGCCTTGAACATGTCCTCCGCAACACAACAGCTCTCCTCGGATCTGTTCCTGCTTTTCACCAACTTGTTGTAACGCTGGAGCAGAGCTTCCATTTTCCGAAGGCGCTGTCCCACCTCATAGTAGGGATCCTTGCTCTTTTCTAGAACACCATCACAGCATCCAAAAAGAGGTTCAGACATTTTCTCCGTCCTAGGTTTTCCTGTTTTTGATGGAAGAAGCACTTCTGCAAGACTTGCAACTTCGTCGGCAGGCGGCTACCCAGGATCTCCTTATTCGGGTGTCTGATGAGCCAAACCTCTTTCTTGCTTCGAGTTGCCATGTTTATCTGCAATGAGGAAATATATGAATTAGAAAAGAGTACAAATACGCAATGGTAGACACAACGAGGACAAAACTCGACAACTGACACAAAGGACAGAGAGCAGTGCACCCTTCCGTCAGGAAGAAGCAAGGCAGTTGACTAACACTAGAACAGCTGAAATTAGAAATACCTAAGCAATCTGAAGCGTCAAATCTCGGGACCCCTAAATGTGTTCTGATCTGGTTGAAACCTGTTCAGACGAGTTTCCTCGGCAAAAGGAACAGGGACATCAATGTGGATTGAACTTCCTTCTACTTCATCCATCAACCACACTGCCGTGAAACACCCTAATGAATGCGTAGAGATCTAAGGTGTTAGATTCCATATTATATAATTTATGTGCTAGGTTTAAGAATGCTGGCATTGAAGGATGGAAGGAAGGGACAGTAAAAGCGATAATAGGTTTAATGAAGGAAGTGGAATGAGGATGGAGGTAAGCATTGCTATGTCGAAGGAAACGTGGTTGGGTGGGGAACTACGAAAGGAGGAGGAAATGCTAAACACAAACTCAAATATTTATTTTAATGCCCTAGACCTAGAAAGACAAAGAGCAAAATACCTTAAACTAACAATAAATTGACAGAAACAGAAGAGTCTGGTCTTAGACGCACTGATAGGTTTAATGTATGTGGCTAGAGGCCACCACTCAGAATTACCACTACTACCTAAGTCATAATAAGGTTATTTACTATGACAGAGTAGTCATGAGTAGTTATGGAAATAAAATATGATTATATTGTTGATGGCTGACTATATTCAATTGGGATATAAACTATTGCTGACAATCTTTGGATCCTTGGCTTTTAAGACAAATTTTTTATGCATATGTTCAACAAAATAGGAAGTTGGCTGATTATTATTACCATTCAAAGGGTTGGTACCCTTCACAACCGAAATCAATTTCAGAAGGGGTGCATGGTATCCTCATTTTCTTTATCATCCCAGCACGCTTCACATAAGCCATTTACACAAAGATGGAAAGGCCGTCTGTGCACCACGAGATGACCCAGGCAATGCGGGGAGCAATGGTGACATTGCATGAATATGGTGTGCCAATAAGAGAAATATCAAGATGACTAGACATTCATTGAAGCACTGTGGAATGGTGGATTCATTGGTATGAAGCAGAAAACTCAATAGCTACTTTGCCGAGGTCTGGTCCTCCGCATTCAGCATCTCAAGAGGAAGATGCTGCGATTGTTAATCATGCCAGAGAGCATCTGTTTGTTCCAGCAACGCATATTTACAGACACCTGAACCTTCGTTGTAGCGCAAATACAGTGAACAACAGACTTCATGAGGTAGGGTATTTTTCTCGCCATCCAGCTATAAAACCTGCATTGACGATTGAGCATAAAGAGGTGTGGATGGGATTTGCCTTGCAATACTTGCTGCAGGAGAAGAATTCTGGAGAAAAGTTGTGTAATGTGACGAAAAAACATTTTCAACAGATAGTCATGGTTCCCTGCATTGTTGGAGGCAATGCAGAAAACGCTATGAAGAAGGAAATGTTTTCCCGAGCAAACGTAGTGGTCACATCAATCTCGGTGTGTGGGGCTGGATGTCTGGCTATGGTGTCGGAGAATTGACTCAAGTAGATGGATGCTTTACTGGACAGCAATATTGCCAGATACTGGAAGAGGTGCTGCTAC
Organism: Bathynomus jamesi; assembly: GCA_023014485.1. Taxonomy (NCBI): domain Eukaryota; kingdom Metazoa; phylum Arthropoda; class Malacostraca; order Isopoda; family Cirolanidae; genus Bathynomus; species Bathynomus jamesi. The sequence goes on along the minus strand of JAJOZX010011643.1, from coordinate 93,872 downwards.
TCAGTGCATGCATATCTGGTTCCAGCACCGGAACCATTTTACCTAATGGAAGATAACAGTCCCATTCAAATAGGAGTAACGTTGTGAGAGCATGGTACGAAGATCACCCAGAGATTATTAATCTAATTCTGCCACCACGCTCTCCTGATTTGAATCCGATTGAAAACCTTTGGGCAATAATGATTAACGAATGGGAGCAATGCAATGAAAGAACATTTGAAGCACTTTTAGCTCACACGAGGAATAGTTGGGAGAGCTTCACCGAACACCAAACAGTCCCTACAATCTGGCCTCTTCTATGCTGCAACAATTGCAAGAAATTATTGATGCTGGAGGAAGCTATACGAAATACTGATGTTAAAGCCATGACGTAAATGTGTATCGAATATATATTTATGTTAATATAGAATTTTATTATATTTTTATGTTTGACATCTATAAAAGTATGTATTGTGACCATGAAAGAACTTCACTTATCCTTAGTTAGAATCTTTTCTTGCAATGTCTATGCTTGTGGAGATGATAATATATGCATTGTTGAAACAAACTATGAGAAGGTAATAGTTTCAGGAAAAAAATAAAACTGGCAACATCGAGGTCATCACATGTTTATGGGAATTGTCATATATGCTATGCTACCAATAAACTCTTATATACTACTATATACAGTATACTATATTACGTAATAATTACAATGAACAAATCAAATGCAAATTTCTCTGATTCACGGCCCACCAGTCTTGCTTTAGACCAATGACTTTCATAAGATGGAATAGGTTTAACATAGTTCATTTAATAGTTTATCCATTGTTTTAAGTGGTAACCTATCTATTAGTGAGATGACCATGACTTCCTCGAAATGCGAGTGCATGAGAGGTTCACTGAGGAATTTGGTCATTAGATTCTTCACGTAGGATATATATCACAAACAACAATATTGACAACAATTCCCAACAATTACTTAATATCAATAATTGCATTTGAGCAAATAATTTAGACCTGCGTCAAAATAACTTAGGTATCATGCCATGATTTGGGATATTTGCCGAATTAGTCATTCTTTATAGTCTACAGCAGGGGTTCCCAAATTGTGTTCCGCGGAACACTTCTCACGGTATACAATTGTTCCGCGGAACACCAATTTGGGAACCCCTGGTCTACAGTATATATTGAGACGGTATAATGTAATGCCCAGCTAATATTATGATGACTAGGATTGTTCCATAACCATCCCAACATCCCAAAACTTGCTCCATTCTTCTTCTTAATCATTTGTATTTTAAACACTAAAATGTAGCAGAAGTGACGTAATAATGGACATCATTGATTGTGTTAGAGCAGTTATGTGCACCAATCCGAACACACCTCTGCTGCCATAAGGACCACCTATTTTATACCTAACAGACTAGCTTGGGATGAGACAGAAGCGTGAGACTTCTTGTAAGCACTGTACATTACATCTACAAAAATATTTCTTTAGTCTTAGATTAGACCTCATAGATTTTTGGAATGATTTGCCATATGATGTCGATTGGACATATTGTACATAAAACCCATTTCCCATTCTTTATGGGGTAAGCACAATACTTGACCTCAGTACTGAAAATGCTCAATGTATATTTTAGTTAAGGCTTAGTAAGTATATGTATATAGGTAGTAGTTTTGTAAATAGCCTAATAAGAGGAAGTTGACTTAGAATTGATATATAGATATACTGTAGAGCATTTATCTTGCTTTGGCCTAAGTGGCTTCATATTGTCCATTTGCAATGTAATGTAAACTCCAAATTTCTGTTTAGGTCAGAGCCCAGGCTAAAGAGGAGGCATTACGGCTTCGAGAAGCTGTGCAGATAGAAGAAGAAAAGCAGAAATCAGTCTTTAAAAGAAAAATAGAAAATGATTGGATGATAGAGAATCGGAAAAATTTGAATCTTTTGGAGGAAGAATACAGCAAGAGTTTGGAAGAATTTGGAGAAGCTCATAGAAGAGCAGAATCTGAGGTGGGTCTGGTTAGGTTTAATGTGTCTGGAAAGCTATATTTATATACTCTATTCCTGAATCTAACTTAACCTTATCTAGCATAGGTCTAACAAACAAGACTTGTCCTAACCTAGTGCAACAAAGAACACAGCAAGAGTTTGAAAGAAATTGGAGAAGCTCATAGAAGAGTAGAATCTAGCATAGGCTTAACAAGATGTAGCATAGTGCAACCTAACTAATTTAACTCAGATTGGTCTGGATTTAGTATTATGTTAAGTACCATATGACAATAATGAAAGAGACTTGATGACAATATGACCATATGACAATAATGAAGGAGCAAAGTGACTTATTAAACCTAGAATAAATATCTTCTACCAAAGATCCAATCCAATCCAATCCATACAAAAGATAAAGATCCACATCTGCAAGAGGTAGCTATTGGAACTTTTATTAAGAGAAACTAATAAGAAAAAAGTGTACCCATTATGTGGCATTTTGTAGTATAGAGAATTTGTATGATAAAGGGAATAATGTGCCTTGTGACAAGTGCTTCAACTGTGTACCCTAGTGTTTGTAGTAAGTTGTTAAATGCAGTGAAGTTTTAATGTGGGTATTACACTGCATTACATTTCATGTGGAAAGCATGAAGCCACTGGGGCCTATTGAGGTAATCCAAGTCATGAACTAATAATAATAGAATCCTACAAAAACATTCATCTCAAGTCAGCTAACTAATTACAACTATTTACTGCTATCAAAGTAGCCTTCAAACTTAAGCTAAGAATATATACCATAGTATTTACAATTGACAAACTATCTCTCATTTATGAAAGTCTAAATTTTTCTTTAAAAAATCATATGGCAAGTCATTCCAAAAATCTACTACTATGACTCAAAAAGTATTTTCTTAGATGAAGCCTCAAGGCTGTTTTCTAATTCTCTTATTTGCCCATTAGGGTGGTCCAAATCCATAGGGGGAAATTTCAAAAATTGTCTTAGATAGTCTCCACAAGTGTGGTTTTGTCCATTTAGTGTCCACATGGTCTGTGCAAAATTGCAGCGTGATTGGTGAATATTAGAGGTCGCCCCACTCTGAATATATATACGTATTATATAATGTACTTTTTCTTCCGTAGGTCCGATGGCTCAAACTCGATCAATTCCAAAAGTTTGGCTTCTAGGGATGGCAACTGGAACTTTATCCACGTCAAGGCTCCCTACATGCCTTGACGCCCTCCTCTTGGGGCAGTACCACCACATCAATCAAAAGCAAACCACCTCCGACAGTCTGAACCAGGCATGCCAGAGGGTGATTGAAGTCTGGACCCGAGCGCGGATCCCAACTCAACGGATCGACTCCTGTGTCCGTAAGCTTTCAAAGCTTTTAGACCGCTACAAAACACTCAAGAAGCACAGGACAGGCAACGTGCCAGCGATAGAATGAATGAAGACATCTTCAAAGCGGATATCCAGGAACTGTTTGACATCGCAACCAGTGATGCCATGAGCACAATCGTCAATGTTGAGGACCGAAATTTCCTGTCCATGCAGCGCAAGGACGTCAATTCTTGCAGCATGGCTGGCATTGATAAGGAAACGACTACACAAGAGGACAGAAAGCGATCCAGAATGGAGAAGGAAGCCAAGAGGAAGGCAAGGCATGAAGCAACACAGAAAGATTTGGAAGAAGCAGGAGTGTCATCAATTGATCTTTCCTCTTCTTCTTCTGCTTCCCTTTTTTCGCAAGACGACGACGACGACGACGACTATAGACTATCGGTTCCGATTCCTTCTTCGTCTGAAGCTCCGGCACAAAGCGTCCCAAGAACAAGGTTACGAACATTTTCCAATCTCCAGAAGTCATTGGAGCAATGGATCGCACCAATCTTTCTGACCGGAATGCTGTTTTCGTACTGGAGCTGTATTACAGGCCGCGGGGCATGATCTGTCTGGGATGATGTGCTCTCGGAGCTCTATTCATCGCTACAGAGAAAGTGGGCGAGAACAGGCAGCTCGAGAAGACCTAGAATCATTCTCTCTAGAAGACCCTGTCCTTCTCCATTGGGACGGAAAGCTTCTCCCCAGCATTGAAGGGAAGAAGACGAATGTGCATCGGATAGCAATCCTTATAACATTCAATGGACAGGAGAAGCTGCTTGGTGTCCCAAAGATGAAACAAGGAACTGGAGAAGCACAGGCCCAGGCATGCCTTCAAACTATGAAATTATGGAACGTGGAACAGCATGTGAGAGGTCTCGTCTTCGATACCACTGCGTCAAACACGGGTTTACATCGCGGAGCCTGTGTCAGGATTGAAGAAGCATTGGGTCACGCTAGTTTGGATCGGTTGTCGACATCATATACTTGAAGTCGTACTTGCTGATGTCTTTGCCTCAATATTTGGCTCAACAGGAAGTCCTGAAACCGGCCTTTTTAAGCGATTTCAAAAGGAATGGCCATCTCTCTCCCACGAAGCATTTGTCTCAGCATCGGACAGCTTGTTCGAGAACCCTCAACTCCAAGAGATGAGAAAAGAGATGCTCACTTACTTACCTAACGCTCTTCAGGCAAGCCAACCTCGTGATGACTACAAGGAGTTCCTTGAACTATCTTTGCTCTTCCTGGGGGGAAAGACTGGTGGTCAACTCTTTATCCGAGCTCCGGGTCCCATGCACCACGCGAGATGGATGGCAAAGGCGATTTATGCGATGCTCTCAAAATCTACCTCTCACTATCAATTCAAGCTCACAGCACGCGAAGAACGAAACGTGACTCAGCTGGCTTTATTTGTCAGTCTGATTTACGTCAAGTACTGGCATGAAGCGCCAATGGGGACACAAGCTCCTCTCAATGATCTCAAAATGCTGCATCTTCTGGAAAAATATCCACATGGAGGAGCTGCACAAGCAGCGAAGACAGCTCTAAGACGCCACCTGTGGTACTTGTCGGAGCATCTGATTGGACTGGCCTTCTTCGATAATAGGATCGATCCTGATACCAAAAGGAGAATGGTTCAACACCTCCAACATCCCCAAAGAATGGCTGCCCCCGACGAATCGACATGGCGGAAGCTGGTGTTGAAAATGATGTGGCATCCTTCGTCACGAAAAGGACATTGACCCTCTTTGATGCCTTGAAAGTTGGAGGTAAGGAGGAAGCGCGCCAGTTACTTCAAAAAGATCCACGGGAATGGCCAAATGACAAGAACTACAGGGAACTTAGAGATCGCGCCTTAAAGATGAAAGTCGTCAATGATGCTGCCGAGCGAGGTATTGCTCTCGCACAACGCTACAATGACACTTTGACACGAAACGAGGACCAGAAGCAGTACCTCCTACAACTCGTAGCCACCCACCGAAAACAGATACCAATACCACCCAAGGCGACTCTGATGCAGAAGAAATAATGAAGATACACCCATTATCATGTCCTATTGTCTTACTGTTTTCTTTCATATTCTTTGAGAACCAAAAAAAATTAGTTATTCAGTTGTCTATATATTTTCCCAAATTTTCAAAAAGGGGGCAAGTGGGGCGACCCCTAAATATTAACTGAATAACGTGAAACTTTGCACAAATACTGTCCACACCAAGAGGCATAAAACCAACCTTGTGGAGAGAACTTAGTCGATGCTTTAACTTTTTGGACCACCCTAATGCCCATGAGTTATCCCATCAACCCCTAGTGAGAAAAAGTTATGTACATCTAAATTGTCCAAACCTAAAAACATTTTGAATATCTGCATCATATCTCCCCTCCTACATCATCTCTCAAAACTAAACATACCTAGTTCCTTTAATTTTCTCTGTATTCCAATCTTTGTAGGTTAGGGATAACTTGGTTGCCTTATGTTGCACACCTTCAAGCATATCAATATCATGTCTAAGGTGAGGGGACCAAGCTTGAATGCAGTATTCTAAGCGAGTCCTAACATAAGAATTATATAATTTACAGATGACTTCCTTACTCTTGTAACTAACATTCCTCTCAATAATAACTAACTTTTATTTATTTTATTTCTAGCCTCTAAGCACTGCTTAGAAAATTTTAGATCACTACAAACTATAATGCCAAGATCCTTTTCCTCTCTAACATCCTCTAACCAGTTCCCTTGCATCTCATAACTAAAGTTTTCATTATTTCTACCAGAATACATGACTTTGCATTTTTGAACAAACATTGAATCCCATCTGCCATTTGCAGTTTGTAAAAATTTTGTGTATTTGTAACTGGGGCAACTACTTTTGTATCATCTGCAAATTTAGAAATTTTACTACCTACTCCCTTCTCTAAATCATTTAGATATAGAATAAAGAGTAATGGATCTAAAACTGATCCCTGTGGTACCCCACTTTTCACTTTGTCACCCAGATTCATGACCATTTAGAATTACTCTCTGTTCTCTGTCTTCTAACTATTTTTCTACCCACTTTATAACTGACCCCAATATTTCATGAGCTTTTTAATTTATATAAAAGTCTCCTATGTGGAATCTTGTCAAATGCTTTACTAAAATCCAAATAAATAACATCTACATCATTTCCATTACCTATCTGATCAGTTTTACAAACTCTAAAAAGTCTAAGAGATTAGACAAACAAGACCTTCCTGATCTAAACCCATGTTGTGAACTTGAAGTAAGATTAAAATTTTCAAAATGATCTTACTACCCTTTTTGTAAATGGGTACTACATTTGCTTTTTTCCATTCATCTGATCAGGGCTGTGGAGTCAGAGTTGGAAGCAATTTTGGTGGTGCTGGAGTTGGAGTCGGTAAAAATGTACCGACTCCGACCTCAATATAAATTTTAATAAAATATGTTTTTGTGTGTGATATCACTGGCAGCTATGGTGGTTAAACCACTTAAATAATAAACACAATGTTTTCCATTTCAGACACTAATGCCATTAATTCATTTTTTCTTTTCAGATATTTTTTATTTTTAATGCTTATTTAATTTCGAGTTCTTTCTAAATTTCATAAGTTTTTAACTTTCAAGTCTAAAACCCCTTTCACAATTTGGCAAAGACACTTCCAACAAAGTCTGCAGTTTTTTAATATTTTACAATAACCACAGATGGGAAACATTTCGTGTGTCAGTGTATGATAGAAGGATGATGAAAAATTATGTGAAGCAAAAATCAGTGGTTTTACTGGCTCTGATAAAAATGCACCAACCAGAGCATCAAATTTGAAAAGACATTTGCAGTGTTTCCATCCCAAAATTTTAGAAGTTGTCATTGAGAAAGATAGTAATAAAAACCTTCCAACTACTTCAAAGTTAACAAAAGATCAGAAATCTACTGAATGACAAGCACCACTTACAAGATTCTTTACTACAGACAAAGTTACCGTAACAATGACCACAGATGATGATGCTTCACGTGGTGGTGATGAAATGCCTCTTGTGTAATTATCATCATAGATTTAGAATTAATATACCTTCGGAGTCGGATAGACAAAAAATTGAGGAGTCGGAGTCAGTTTTTTATGTGCCGACTCCACAGCCCTGCATCTGATCCCTCTGCATAATTAAAAGACTGAGCAAACAAAATAGTTAGTGCCTCAAATAAGCTTTCCTCCCCTTCTCTGAGAATCCTAGCATATAATTATCAGGTCCAGCAGCTTCAGTTGACTTCAATGAATGAATCACTTGCCTCACATCATCCTTCCTTATATGAATATCTACAGATCTACAGAAGCTAAGACTAACAAAGACCCTAAGATCCACTCTAAGGTTAGCCTGAGAGAAAGGAAAGAGTAGGGGGTTAAAAGAGGAGAATAAGGGGTTAAGGAAGTATAAAACCTATTATTTGTGGGTTAACATTCATTCAGTAAAAGAGAAAGAAAGACTCCCCATCATCATCTGCTGGCCACTGCCAACAAGTCAGAAAAATAGTCAAAGAGAATAGGAAAGGGGTGAAAGAAGTAAAATAAGAATGTTTACAAACCATGCAAACACAGTCTTAACTCACTGTCATACCATGCAAACTTCAGACATGCAAGTAAAGAGAGTTACAGACATGCAAGTAAGGAGAGGATAAGACAAAAAAAAAAGTAGGTAGAGTATAACAAAAAGTGGGTTAGTGTGTGTTAGTCTAATTTTTTTTTTTAATAATTTTATTGCTGGCATTAATCGTCAACAGACTCATCCTCGACCACCACCCCAGAGCTCCTGTTGCTAATTGTTTTTTATTTTAAACAACGTTAATATTTCTAAAATGCCTATCTAAACAGTTCTTAAACATATTAACACTGGTAGAGTTAAAGACTGATGCGGGAAGATTATTCCATTTATCAATTACTTTAACCGTAAAGACGTTTTTAGTGATATTAGTTATGAAATGTCTGCCACGCAACTTAAATCCATTATTATGGGTATTGCTATTATCGAAAGTGAACTGTTTGTCAAAATTTATGTTTTTGATTTTATTAATGATTTTGAAAACTTCAATAACACCGGTCTGCATGAAAATCGATTTCTTTATTTTGAGTTGTGATTCTGAAGCAGTTCGCTGCGCTGAATTAGAAAATGCTACCAGTTTTTTCTATCACCCATAGTTTTAAAGTTATTAGCAAAACAATTTTGGGGCATTTTGTAATTTTTTATCTTTTTTATCTTTAATTAATTTCATTTTTTCATATTTTTCAGATAGATAATTCTAACATTGTCTTTAAAATTTTAATAATGGCTTCTAGAGGATGTACCCATAGTCCAGACATATTTTGTTATATTTGTGGTTGGTATGTTGTTGTAAAACAAAGGACAAATGTAACGACCTTCATTAAGAGAGCTTATCATGCTTATTTTGGAATTAAATTAGGAGATCAAGACAAGTTGGGCTCCACAAAAGGTTTGCCTTACATGTGTTGCAGCACTAAGGAATTGGAGCAAAGGTGAAAAGAAAAGTTTGCCATTTGGGATCCCTATGGTATGGCGCAAGCCTAGAAACCATACTGACGACTGCTACTTCTGTTCTTGCAATGCTAAAGGTTATAATGCAAAGAATAAAGAGAGCCTTCAATACCCAAGTCTTCCATCTGCAATAAGGCTGGTACCCCATGGTCCAGAAGTTCCTATTCCCCGCCCACCTGAGAGTCTGGATCAATACAATTCAGATTCTGATTCAGTTCCAAATCCAGACAATGATGATGTTTATGAACAGCCAACAGCTGACTGAGATCCTCCTAAACCATTAACCCAAGCCAAACTAAATGACTTAGTCAGGTATTTGAATCTGCCTAAGGACTCTGCAGAACTTTTGGGGTTTAGATTGCAGGAGAACAATTTATTGGCATCTGACATATACTTCGCTTGGTACAGAAATCGTGAGAAAGACTTCGTGCCTTTTTTTGAAGAAGATGGTCCCTTGGTATTTTGCAAGGACATCACAGGATTAGTGTGCAAGCTAGGCATTGAATACCAAACCAGTGACTGGAGGTTGTTTATAGATTCCTCTAAAACCAGTATGGAAAACTGATGAGTGGGTAGTTGGGAGGTAACGAAAATGGTTCACTGAGTAGGTAGGTAGTTAATCTAACAATCATTAAATTCCTTTTATGTCAATAACTGGGTGGAAGAAACCAATTGGTTGCTCACCAGAGTTATTCTCCACACTAGTATTTATATACTGTGTGGGAGGAGCGTGCTCGGTAATGGAGATACATTACCGCTCAACCAACCGAGGAATAAACCAAGACAACGCTGGTGCAAGAAGCCCCGCGAAGGGGAGAACAAAAACGAAGAACGGGGCGAGAGGACGTACCAGCAAAGTACGCTCTCGAATGAGACAACTGGAGAAGGGAGAGACTGTAATAACTAAAAGTAAGTGACTAATATGAGTTTTTACACCAAACAGTTAAGAACATTAAATTAAGCTGGGTCAGACAAGTTAGGCCTACATTGTGACCTAAGACCCAGCATCAACTCATAGCTTAACAAAGGTGAAGGTAGATTGCCCTAACCTAATCTTGTGAGGAATCCTACTGTGGACCTCAATTTATCTGCCCGCTCTGGACCATTTCCGGAATCTCTAGGCTGACCCCTCTAGGCTAGACTTGATCTACTCTATAGTTAGACTGGAGATATAAGGGGTGGGTTAATTGTGGACCAATTCATACAGAGCATTTTTCGCAACCAGTCTAAAAGGAGTGTTACTGCACAATGGTAACAAATATGCATCAATCCCAGTGGCCCATTCTACTCATTTAAAAGAGACCTATGATAACATGAAACTGCTTCTGGAAAAAATTCAGTATCAAAATCACAGATGGATATTGTGTGGGGATCTCAGTCCTTTGCATGTTACTTGGGCAGCAATCAGGATACAGTAAGATGCCATGTTTCATCTGCAAATGGGATAGTCGAGCACGTGACCAGCACTGGAAGAGGAAAACTTGGCCTCCTAGAGAGAATCTTACCCCAGGATCAAAGAACATTTTACATGAACATCTAGTTGAACCAAATAAAATCCTCCTACCACCCTTGCACATTAAGTTAGGCTTGATGAAGCATATGTCAAAGCATTGAATAGAGAAGGTGAGTGTTTCAAGTACATTTGTTCAAAATATCCAAAGATTAGCTATGAGAAAATAAAGGAGGGTGTTTTTATAGGTCCTCAGATTAGAAAGTTATTGACAGATGATCATTTCCTGAACACAATGACCAATAAAGAAAAAGAAGCATGGCTTGGTTTCAAAGATGATGTTGAAAACTTCTTGGGAAACTACAAAAGCCAAAATTATGAAAGACTGGTGGAAAATATGCTTAAAAAGTTTTGCGCCTTAGGCTGCAACTTGAGCCTGAAAGTTCACTTCTTATTTTTGCATCTTGACTGTTTTCCCGAAAATCTTGATGTCAGTGAGGAGCAAGGGGAATGATTTCACCAGGACATCAAAACCATGGAAAGAAGATATCAAGGAAGATGGCATACAAATATGATGGCGGATTACTGCTGGTGTCTGCAACAAGATCAGCCTAATGCACAGCATAAGAAAACATCAAAGAAGCACCGGTTTAGTCATCGTCAGTCAGATCTACCTTCGTAGTCTTAAGTCTTTGGAATAAGTCCTGAAATGTTTGCAAGTAAAGAAGGTAAATATATTTTGTTTCTTTCAGTTATTTTTTTATTCTTTCATAAACAAGCAATATGCTTGTCCAAGAGCTAGGAGCTATTTAATTCTGCTTTAATTAGGTTTTACTCTATCACCTAAAGATTTCGTGCTACAAGTGGTGTTGTAATACCTCATCTGTCCCCAAATGTTAACCACCCATTGATGGGAGGGGAGAGAGTATTTTGCTGGGAATGGGACTGGTTGTTATATATATTTACCGTACATTATTATGTAAGCGTTACTGTAGTCTATAACAACAAAATTTATGGTTTAGCATGTGCAATCCAATGTTGGTCTCAATAAGATGGTTCACATTTGGGGATAAGTGGGGGATTTATGACACACCCTGTAGTAAGAAAACCATATGTGATAGGGAAAAACTAACTATATTTTTGAGATCAGCGCACTCAAATTATATAGAATCACCAACTAGTTTGTAAAAATTGATCAACAAGTTTTCAAATGTGAACTGGTGTAATCAACCCCCATTAATCTCCTAGTTTCAAGTGAATGCAAGTCTAACTCTTTAATCCTATCTTCATAAGGCTTGTTGCGCAATGATGGAATTAGTTTTGTGGCGTGACGCTGAACCTTTTCTAACCTATCAATATTCTCATGCAAATAGGGCACCAAAACTGAATGGCATATTCTAAATGAGGCCTGACTAGGGACTTGTAAAGGGGCAATATAATAGTCTGATTTAAATTTGAAATTACACGTTATGAAGCCTAACATCCTATTAGCTTTTACGCAAGACTTCAGGCACTGGTTCCTAACTTTTAAATCCTTAGATACGTACGCGTACGCCTAAATCTACTTCCTTGTCAATGCTCTCTAACTGTCTATCATCCATCGTATATGTGTAATTATTGTTGAGAGAACCTATATGCAAAACTTTACATTTGTCTGTTAAATTGCATCTGCCACTTATTAATGAGTATGGAGTCTGGCTGATGAATGAGTATGGAGTCTGGCTGATGAATGAGTATGGAGTCTGGCTGACGAAATTAATGAGTATGGAGTCTGGCTGACGAAATTAATGAGTATGGAGTCTGGCTGACGAAATTAATGAGTATGGAGTCTGGCTGACGAAATTAATGAGTATGGAGTCTGGCTGACGAAATTAATGAGTATGGAGTCTGGCTGACGAAATTAATGAGTATGGAGTCTGGCTGACGAAATTAATGAGTATGGAGTCTGGCTGACGAAATTAATGAGTATGGAGTCTGGCTGACGAAATTAATGAGTATGGAGTCTGGCTGACGAAATTAATGAGTATGGAGTCTGGCTGACGAAATTAATGAGTATGGAGTCTGGCTGACGAAATTAATGAGTATGGAGTCTGGCTGACGAAATTAATGAGTATGGAGTCTGGCTGACGAAATTAATGAGTATGGAGTCTGGCTGACGAAATTAATGAGTATGGAGTCTGGCTGACGAAATTAATGAGTATGGAGTCTGGCTGACGAAATTAATGAGTATGGAGTCTGGCTGACGAAATTAATGAGTATGGAGTCTGGCTGACGAAATTAATGAGTATGGAGTCTGGCTGACGAAATTAATGAGTATGGAGTCTGGCTGACGAAATTAATGAGTATGGAGTCTGGCTGACGAAATTAATGAGTATGGAGTCTGGCTGACGAAATTAATGAGTATGGAGTCTGGCTGACGAAATTAATGAGTATGGAGTCTGGCTGACGAAATTAATGAGTATGGAGTCTGGCTGACGAAATTAATGAGTATGGAGTCTGGCTGACGAAATTAATGAGTATGGAGTCTGGCTGACGAAATTAATGAGTATGGAGTCTGGCTGACGAAATTAATGAGTATGGAGTCTGGCTGACGAAATTAATGAGTATGGAGTCTGGCTGACGAAATTAATGAGTATGGAGTCTGGCTGACGAAATTAATGAGTATGGAGTCTGGCTGACGAAATTAATGAGTATGGAGTCTGGCTGACGAAATTAATGAGTATGGAGTCTGGCTGACGAAATTAATGAGTATGGAGTCTGGCTGACGAAATTAATGAGTATGGAGTCTGGCTGACGAAATTAATGAGTATGGAGTCTGGCTGACGAAATTAATGAGTGGAGTCTGGCTGACGAAATTAATGAGTATGGAGTCTGGCTGACGAAATTAATGAGTGTGGAGTCTGGCTGACGAAATTAATGAGTATGGAGTCTGGCTGACGAAATTAATGAGTATGGAGTCTGGCTGACGAAATTAATGAGTATGGAGTCTGGCTGACGAAATTAATGAGTATGGAGTCTGGCTGACGAAATTAATGAGTATGGAGTCTGGCTGACGAAATTAATGAGTATGGAGTCTGGCTGACGAAATTAATGAGTGTGGAGTCTGGCTGACGAAATTAATGAGTATGGAGTCTGGCTGACGAAATTAATGAGTGTGGAGTCTGGCTGACGAAATTAATGAGTGTGGAGTCTGGCTGACGAAATTAATGAGTATGGAGTCTGGCTGACGAAATTAATGAGTATGGAGTCTGGCTGACGAAATTAATGAGTATGGAGTCTGGCTGACGAAATTAATGAGTATGGAGTCTGGCTGACGAAATTAATGAGTATGGAGTCTGGCTGACGAAATTAATGAGTATGGAGTCTGGCTGACGAAATTAATGAGTGGAGTCTGGCTGACGAAATTAATGAGTATGGAGTCTGGCTGACGAAATTAATGAGTATGGAGTCTGGCTGACGAAATTAATGAGTATGGAGTCTGGCTGACGAAATTAATGAGTGTGGAGTCTGGCTGACGAAATTAATGAGTGTGGAGTCTGGCTGACGAAATTAATGAGTGTGGAGTCTGGCTGACGAAATTAATGAGTGTGGAGTCTGGCTGACGAAATTAATGAGTGTGGAGTCTGGCTGACGAAATTAATGAGTGTGGAGTCTGGCTGACGAAATTAATGAGTATGGAGTCTGGCTGACGAAATTAATGAGTATGGAGTCTGGCTGACGAAATTAATGAGTGTGGAGTCTGGCTGACGAAATTAATGAGTATGGAGTCTGGCTGACGAAATTAATGAGTATGGAGTCTGGCTGACGAAATTAATGAGTATGGAGTCTGGCTGACGAAATTAATGAGTATGGAGTCTGGCTGACGAAATTAATGAGTGTGGAGTCTGGCTGACGAAATTAATGAGTGTGGAGTCTGGCTGACGAAATTAATGAGTATGGAGTCTGGCTGACGAAATTAATGAGTATGGAGTCTGGCTGACGAAATTAATGAGTATGGAGTCTGGCTGACGAAATTAATGAGTATGGAGTCTGGCTGACGAAATTAATGAGTATGGAGTCTGGCTGACGAAATTAATGAGTATGGAGTCTGGCTGACGAAATTAATGAGTATGGGAGTCTGGCTGACGAAATTAATGAGTATGGAGTCTGGCTGACGAAATTAATGAGTGTGGAGTCTGGCTGACGAAATTAATGAGTATGGAGTCTGGCTGACGAAATTAATGAGTATGGAGTCTGGCTGACGAAATTAATGAGTATGGAGTCTGGCTGACGAAATTAATGAGTATGGAGTCTGGCTGACGAAATTAATGAGTATGGAGTCCTGGCTGACGAAATTAATGAGTATGGAGTCTGGCTGACGAATTAATGAGTATGGAGCCTGGCTGACGAATTAATGAGTGGAGTCTGGCTGACGAATTAATGAGTGTGGAGCCTGGCTGACGAAATTAATGAGTGGGCTGGCTGACGAAATTAATGAGTATGGAGTCTGGCTGACGAATTAATGAGTGTGGAGCTGGCTGACGAAATTAATGAGTATGGGCCTGGCTGACGAATTAATGAGTATGGAGCTGGCTGACGAAATTAATGAGTGTGGAGTCCTGGCTGACGAAATTAATGAGTATGGAGTCTGGCTGACGAAATTAATGAGTATGGAGCCTGGCTGACGAAATTAATGAGTATGGAGTCTGGCTGACGAATTAATGAGTATGGAGCTGGCTGACGAATTAATGAGTGGAGCCTGGCTGACGAATTAATGAGTATGGAGCTGGCTGACGAATTAATGAGTATGGAGCTGGCTGACGAATTAATGAGTATGGAGCCTGGCTGACGAAATTAATGAGTGGGAGCTGGCTGACGAAATTAATGAGTGTGGAGCCTGGCTGACGAAATTAATGAGTATGGAGCTGGCTGACGAATTAATGAGTGTGGAGCCTGGCTGACGAATTAATGAGTGTGGAGTGGCTGACGAAATGAGTATGGAGCCTGGCTGACGAATTAATGAGTATGGAGCCTGGCTGACGGAATTAATGAGTATGGAGCCTGGCTGACGGAATTAATGAGTATGGAGCCTGGCTGACGGAATTAATGAGTATGGAGCCTGGCTGACGGAATTAATGAGTATGGAGCCTGGCTGACGGAATTAATGAGTATGGAGCCTGGCTGACGGAATTAATGAGTATGGAGCCTGGCTGACGGAATTAATGAGTATGGAGCCTGGCTGACGGAATTAATGAGTATGGAGCCTGGCTGACGGAATTAATGAGTATGGAGCCTGGCTGACGGAATTAATGAGTATGGAGCCTGGCTGACGGAATTAATGAGTATGGAGCCTGGCTGACGGAATTAATGAGTATGGAGCCTGGCTGACGGAATTAATGAGTATGGAGCCTGGCTGACGGAATTAATGAGTATGGAGCCTGGCTGACGGAATTAATGAGTATGGAGCCTGGCTGACGGAATTAATGAGTATGGAGCCTGGCTGACGGAATTAATGAGTATGGAGCCTGGCTGACGGAATTAATGAGTATGGAGCCTGGCTGACGGAATTAATGAGTATGGAGCCTGGCTGACGGAATTAATGAGTATGGAGCCTGGCTGACGGAATTAATGAGTATGGAGCCTGGCTGACGGAATTAATGAGTATGGAGCCTGGCTGATGAATAAATTTTCTTCAGTAAAAACAGAGCTAAAATAATCATTAAAAATATCAACAATATCCTGATCTTTTTCAAACATCATGAAAGGATGTTCTATTGAGCCAATCTGATCATGCTTTTTATTATTATATTTATAAAAACTAAAGAATTTCTTTGGATCTTTATTGCTATTTCTAGCTAGATTTATTTCACTATCCCTTTTGCTCTTCCTAATCAAACTATTTAGCTTATTTCTTAACTACCTATAATTATCCAAGTCCAAAATACTATCACTGCCTTAAAATTCCCTGAATGCCCTTTTTTTTTTTTTTTAATCATTTTAGTTATTTCCCTATTCCACCACAAATGTTTCCTAATCTTGTTAAACAGCTCTGAAAGCAATGCACCTACATTGTACATCCTCTAAAATTTCTTTGAATCTAGACCACATCTCAATACCATTTTTATTGGCAAATTCATTATCCCACTTTACTGAGCCTAATAACTCCCTAAATTTACTACAGTCACCCTTTGAGAAGAAGCAAGGGACCTAGATGGTCATTGTTGATTAGATCCCTATTTAATTCGATCTTAAAATGTAGATCCAATGGTCACTATTTCCTAATGACTCTCCTACTGCAAGTTCCCTAATAAGTTCATGATCATTGGAAAGAACCAGATCTAAGATTGCTTGATCCTGAGTTGGTTTGTCTACAAATTGTGTTAGAAAACAATCATTATAGCAGTCAATGAAGATGTTACTTTCCCTATTATTTCCTTCTAGAAGGCTCCAGTCTATATGAGGTAGGTTGAAATCTCCCATAATTAATGTTCTAGCACTCCAACCTTTATTTTTTTTCTTGAACCATACTGTCATCAACTTCCTGTGTTTGGTTTAGAGGTCTGTAAAATGCACCTATTCAAATATACTCTTTGCCTGAAACACAGATATCAACCCAAATTGATTCTACCATATTGTCTAATTTAATACTATCATTCTGAACTGAAGTTAAATCATTCTTAATGTAGAAGACCAAACCACCCCACTGCCTATCCATTCTCTGATAAATAAATTGTATAGCTATTTAACTCATACTCTGCTCTATTGTCATTGAATGCTGTCTCACTAATGCAGACTGTGATAGTAGTACTTGTGTAAGAGTTAAGAGTTATTCAGTATTAATGTTGGATTGAAACTATGGAATGACTAAATGTCAATATAAAAAATATTGTGCATGTAAATTTGTTTAAAACCAAGTTGAAATCCCGATTAATAATGGCATACTAACAAAAATCTAGGAATAATGTCCATTAATATTGTTTACTAATTATTAATTTCTCGTGTATAATCTAGTATTAATTTATTAAAAACGCATTTCTTGGGATTGTTCAGTTCTAATCTCTCATGTATAATATTGTTTCTTTGTATGGTATTGGTCTTAATGCCTTCAGTGGTGACCTTGCATTTGTCATGTCAGTAATAGTAATTTTAGATTAATACATGCTTTAACTATTAATAATACTTTACTTATTTATTTATTATTAATTAATAACAACTAGCTGTTTATTTTTAATAAGAGCCCAGTAAAGCCTAAAGCTTAAGGGACAAATTAAATTATAAAATAGTCAAGCTTCACAATTATTCATGTCATTGTAAATGAATGTATATATTTTATTATTAATAAAGGTTATTCAAATAAAGGTATGACAGGACTGTGTGATTTTGTATGGCTGTTTAGTGTTTAATATGTATATGGATTGGGTAAGTGTGAAGAGAAAGAATTCTAGAAGTGTGAAGTAAATCTGAATTGGCAACTATTGTATATGATGTAGCATGCTTGGGTGAATTAGAAATGAATTAATGAGAGCAGGGACAAGTTTTGTTCATGAAGGATTATTAAAAATGAATAAGAATAAAGTTTTTGTTGTTGAAAGGAGGAAGGTCACTATGTCATATGGTGGTCATTGGAGAAAATTAGGAACTGTGAAAGAATTTGAATATTTGGTGTTTGATTGATTGCCATTTTTAATGAAAAATTCTAAAAATGTTTTGTTTGGTACTGACTCGTCTAATAATTTGGTTATTTGTGACTCTCATTTAAAATTTAGTCACTCCATAGCCTTGCTCCATTATTTGAACTGCAACTTATAATCATTTGCTCCATCAAATAAAACAGTTAGATATTTGGAACAAAGCAGTTTGAGTCATCACCTTTGAAAAGTAATTATTTTATGTCAAAGGATTGACTTAATAACAATAATTATTATTGGTGGTTAAAATGGTTGAAGTTGTTGTTTATGCAGTAAAGTGTTAAGCCAAGTCTTGTAGGAGAAAAGTTATGATCATTTGTCCAACCCTAACTTGGGAATTTTTTCAATACCAGAAATACACCATTTTTACCTATGATTTTTCAGTGTCTTTAATGTGTAATAATTTTTTTATTATTATTTATCAGTATAATAAAGGGTGATCCAGAGAAATGGGACCCAAAAGAAACCCCTGTAACTCTTAAAGTATAAGTCCTTTTATAAAATCATACGCATCATTCGAAAGAGGATAGTTACAAGTTTGTACAGGATTGTATAGGTTTTGACAATACAAGACAAGATAAGATACAAAACAAAATAAAAGTGTTAGTTAAAACTAACCCTTCAAGATGACTGCATGGACTGTGGAACAGCTGCGTTTCATAACTGAGCGATATTATGAGCATGGAAGAAGTGTAGTTTCAGCTCAAAGATCTTTCAAGACAAATTTTCAGATGTCAAAATCACCTTCTAAGAAAGTAATCCGTCGGTGTGTCAGAAATTTTTCCCTAACTGGCAGCATTGGAAAAAGAAAACCAACTGGAAGAGTACGCACAGCAAGGATAGATGAGATCATTAACAGAACTCATGAAATTGTACAGGATAATCCTAACATAAGCATCAGACATGCTTCTCAGCTGTTAGGAGTTGGATATGGAACAACACACCGTATATTCAAGCAAAATTTAATGCTCTTTCCATATAAAATTCAAACAGTGCAACAACTAAACAATGGAGATTTCGCACGAAGATGACAATTCTGTCAATGGATCCAACAGAAGGTAAATGACACCACCAATTTTCTAGCAACTTTGATTATGTCAGACGAAGCCCATTTTCACTTGAATGGAACTGTAAACAACAAAATTGTCATTTCTGGCATCAGAAAATCCATTGAATATTACCGAAGTCCCGTTGCATAGTCAGCGTGTAACTGTTTGGTGTGGTCTTACTGCATCTCAGATCATAGGGCCGTACTTTTTCGAGGATTCCACCAGAAAACACGGTCACTGTAAATGGTGATCGCTACGAAAAAATGTTGTCCGATTTCCTTATTCCTAAATTAAGAGATCTTTGTCTAGAAAACCACTGTTCCAACAAGACGGAGCTACCTGCCATACCACGAGGAACTGCATGGCAGTTTTGCGTCAAACGTTTCCAGGCGAGTTAATCTCAAGATTTGGAGACGTTGAATGGCCCGCAAGGTCTCCGGATTTTTCTCCCTTAAATTATTATCTCTGGGGATATTTAAAGAGTAGGGTCTACAGAAATAACCCAACGACCTTGCAAGAATTGAAGGCCACCATCACAAATGAGATACAGGCCATACCACTGCACACTTGCAAAAGTGATGCAGAACTTACAAGCGAGAATACTGGAATGCTTGGCAACTAATGGAGCACATTTGAAAGGAGTCATTTTTAAAAAATAAATATTTCATAATAAACTTGTAACTCTACTCTTTCGAATGATATATAGTTTTTATGAAAGGAATTAAATATTAAGAATATTTGGCTTTTTTTTATGGGTCCCATTTATCTGGATCACCCAGTATAATCATTTTGTACTAAAATTGAGTATTTTTAAACTGTTAATTTCCAGATCTCATACCTATCAGGAAGTTGGAATTGTTACAAGTTTACAACCATCATGGTATTTTCATCTTGTTTTCCTAGCGAATACAGATTTTAACCAAATTGAGAATAATTTCTGGTCCTTTTTTAATATATAAAGGGCTATCTTCAGTTTCTAAAATTTTTTGTACTGCATATAGTTTGGGAGAAAATGAACCATACAGTCACACTTTCATGCAATGTTGAGACCATCATGGCCATTTCCTGCATTTCTAATGAAATTTTGGCACATGTGACACTACTAATTATCATTTTCTTTCTTTCTACTCTACTGTAGAGTGCAGTAAAGTAATTTCTACTTTAAAGTTATTATAATGGATATAAAATGTGCCGCCTCAAAAACCAGTATGTATGTATGTATGTATGTAATAATGTTTCAGACCAACAAAGACCCTAGGATCCACTCATGGCTGGTCTACCTAACTGTGTTTGTAATTATGTATTGTGCATGTTCTCCATGGTGGCAGAGGGAACCTACAATTTTACGTGGGTTCCAAACCACAAGAACATAAAAACATAAGAAATTTTTATAGTGGGCACACTAGGAGCCACTCCGGCCCATCGAGGCAGCTCCACTATGTAAAAACTGCCTGTAAGGGGTTCCAAAAAACCTTAGCCCCCCATTTGCAGCTTACATGTTTACTTATATCGAAATAGTTTTTAGTGATTATAAAAATATAAAATTCTTTATTTATTGCAGGTATTAAAATTACTCTAGCTGATAAAGTGATAATATAATGGCTTCTCAATTAATTGGTGATTCAGAGAGGTAATGTATGATAGATCGCATACGAGCAATAACATTTCGGGAAGCTTGTGATGCTGGAGCCACCTTTATAACACATTCATGGGTTGCCAAAAAGTTGCGAAGAAGTGAGGACTTTGTCAAAAGAAATTGGAATAAAACTTTGGATGAATGTGAAATGGATACAACCAAATCTTGGCACCCAAATTTGCCACTCTCTCAGGAAACAAAGAACATCATTGAAAGCGGTATGCGTAAGCGGAAAAACAGCTGTGCTAAACTTTCTAGAGAGATCGAAGTGTTGAGAGGAAAGATCATTAGTGGTGAGATCATTCGACTGTACCATCATAGGCAAGGTTTAAAGCCTTGGCATGAATTTCCAAAGCCAAGAAAAACTCAACTTAACATCGATGACAGAATGTGGTTTGCCCATTATCTTGAAGATTGGGATGTGGATGATTTCATGCATTTAGCTGTCTCTGATGAATTTTTTGTTTATGTAACACATCAGCCTAACTGTGTTGGTATGTTTGTTTTGTTCACTGCAAAGAAGCTCATGTGGGTGCTGAAGCCAAATGGTCAGAGTTTGGATGGACAGTATTTTCGTGATATTATTCTATCCCAGCATGTCATTCCTTTTCTAAGAAACCCAAACAATGTTATGGATGTCGATCAGGTCACACTTCTGCACGATAAGGCCCCCTGCTTTAAGGCATTAGCCACTCAACAGTTGTTGCGGAACCAAGAGATTGATTGCTTTGGAAATGAAGAATGGCCAGGAAATTCTGACCTGAACGTCTGTGAACACATTCGATCAGTTATAAAGGACGAGGTTGAATGTCTCTTGTTTCAAGAACCTGCAGCAAATCGATTTTCGAAGGATACAATGATGCAACACATTGAAACTGTTTTAGCAAATTTGCGTAACAATCAAGATCTATTCACATCACTTTTGGCAAGCTACCCAAAGCGAATTCAGGCTGTCTTGGAAGCCAATGGCGGGAACACCAAGTTTTAATTGTTTCTCATTAAATGCAGGATTAAATTCTCTTTTGTAAGGTATGTTTAGTTTTACTGTACCTCTAATGGTTTAGGCCATGGGCGGTAGGGTGTGACAGTTGCCCCAACTTTGTCCTACAATGCTGTTCAAAATTTTGGTGTTGCATATTGACAAAAAATACCCACGTGCAATTTTTTGAAGATTCATGCATATTCGAGTGAGCACCAGCAATTTGAAAAATAGCGATTTTGCTTATACAGCATACGCGCCTATATATGAGATTACACAACCATCATAAGGGATATTAACACAAATCATTTGCCTGTCTTAATTAAAAGCTGTTATCACTAACACAAAAAAGTTAATCATGCTTATTCTCTCATGGTACATTAAGGGGTTTTATCATATATTCACAAGGTATTATTTCTCTAGAGCAAGAAACCATGATTTCTGTTTGGAAACAGATGATTGTTTGCTCTGATTAGGAACGCTGAGTCTGTCATTTTCAACTACTTGAAGGACTTCTTGAAAGCGCTCCTCATCCCTGGCAACATTAAGAAAGTCATGGCAAAGTTTTACACCACGCTCTGCAGCCTCATTGACAACCTGAAGCTTGTCCACAACCCGTTTCATGTTCAGGTAGTCATCATGATCCGCCCATTCACTGGCTGGACTGTGGAGAAACTGATAGGGCATGCCTAAAATGGTGAAGAAGCTCATTGAATGGTCTTGATTACATCGATGGCCAATTTCCGGTTTGCTTGATCTGGATCTGCAAGCATTGCCAGTAGGACATTTTCAGGGTGAGCCCAATATGCATTTCTTTGGATCACAGGCCATGTGAGTCTTGCTAGCTGGTGGAAGTAATCGTAGCAGCTTGATTTGCTCCAGGAAATGTTTTGGGCCATCTGTGCACCTTGGATGGCACTTGATGCTAAACCACACGGGTCCATAGTGGCACACAACAAACTGTGTGAGTGAATACAGTTCATCACTTGGTTGTGCCATTGCTACATATAGCCGACAAATTCTGCTGGCAGTTGTAACCCATCTTGCATGGGAGATTGGTCCAGGCTTCTCTCGTAGAAGATCTTCATTAATGACACCAGTCCTTATTGCTTTCATCATTCTGTAGAGGTAGGCTTGGTCACGACTCAATTCAGTAAGGTCAACATCCGGGAGAGTGTGGTCATCAGCAATACATTGAATTCCTCTAGAGGAAAGTGGCAAACTTTCACATGTGGCCAAAGCTTTGCCAATTGGTCCTTTCCATTGAGTTGCAGATTCTGTTGGGCCGATGAGTTCCTTGCACAAGTGGCGCAGTGGAAGTTCATTTAAATGCAGACTACAGATGAACCAGTGCAAAGGGCGACCCAGGTGGCACTCTAGCAGGTGTATTGCTCCACTTCTGTGCCCTGTGTTTGTGGCTGTGCTGTCGGCTCTCACTGCAATTATCTTGTCTGCAATACCCATTTCTTCAATCACATTTTGAAGTCCATCCGCAATGACAGTGCCAGTTCCTCGTTCCAGTGTCAGATGGCTTAGATAGAAGGTTCCAGGCTCTCCAATCAGCACATAGTGGTCCTCAACTTTCTTTGTGCTGTACCATTTGTTCCCCTTTTTCTCTTTGACAAGTGTCATGTCTTTCCGCCCATCAAAAAATAAAGCAGTGACTTCCACATCGTGGTAAGTTACTGCTTCCTTCAGATCCCTCCGTACCTTCTGCCGTGCTCTCCATACTTTGTGGTGGTCAATTAAGTTTATCTGATCATCAGAACTAATGATGCCATAGTCAACCAATGTTGCAGTGCTGATAGCTGCAGCAGCCCTGTTCGATACACCATACCAGTCAGCTTCCAAAGCAACAGTGGGAATCGGTGTGATGTTCCTGTCCTCCTGGGCACTATCATCCATCCACTCATCACCAACACTTTCACCACTGGAGTCTGCTTCTGCTTGATCTGATTCGACCACATCTGTCGTTCCGTTTTTCTTCTATTCTCTTCTTCTTGTCTTTCTTGCATCCGATCCTCTCTTGACTTCCTTCTCTCCATCATCTGAGTCACATTCGTATCCATCCGACTGATCTGCATGATCCGCGTGGTTCTCTGGTCGATCAGAAAGGCACGCTCTCATCGTGGAACTTTCATTTCTTTTTCACAGTGGCACACAGACAGACCATCGCATTGGCAGATAGCTATGTCAAACAATTGATTCAGGCTTTCCTCGAACTTCTTGGTTTTTGTGGCCTGCTTGCCTTGCTTCGATGCTTGTGAGCCTTTTCCATCAATCGGAGCAGCTTGGTCTTCACATTCTTGATTGGCTGTGATGGAATGTTAGCACGATTCCAAAGGTCAATGAGTTTGGCATACCTCCGGAAGAATCTCCCTGTTGCTGGTGTACTTGTTCTCCTTCAAGAAGAGGAAATGCCTTGCAACTTGTATACGGGTTGGAAGTTCAGACAGAGGAAGCTCTGATAGTGGAGAACCAAAGACAATGTGGCTGGCAGATCCCCGTGTTCTTTGCGTGCTCATTGTACCAGCAAAACTCAACTTGTTTCTCTCAAGCGAGCTAGCATAGAACTAAGAAATTCCAGGGGATGACTCACTGAGAATAATTAGAAAGCTGCCAGAAGTACCATGTCAGTCAGTGTTGCCAACTGTAATTAACAAGAATTTTGTATGTTTTACATACGAAAAAGGAGGTGTTCTGCTTGTTGTAGAAATTTTTTTATTTCTTTTCTGAAATCAGCAAGGTTGATTGTACAAAACCTGAGATGTGCCTCCAGATCGCTCATGACGCTACACGCTTTGACCTCCAGTATATCTCCAGTCTCCTCCAACTCCATCTCCAGCAGTGACTCCTCCCTCAACTCTTCTTCTTTCTTGGCTGACTCCTCGGCCTTCCTTCTCTGCTCCTGTCTCCTGGTCTCAGGGTGATCAGCTAGACCCATCTGGTGTGCCCCCACACTGCCCACCTTTTCTCTCTGACCTTTAATGAAGGCAAGCTCCTGCACTGATATCTTCTGCTCGCTCCTGCAGCTGCAGTCAATGTGAACCTCACTGTTGCAGACAGGGTTGCACCCAAGCTCACTGCAGCTCCTGATCACACAGTGACAGGTCAGGATAGCCACCAATTTGTCATTTTCGTCATGAACCTATCTTTGACCTCCAGCTTCATTGCCAATGGACACCTTCACTGCCTCATCCCACAGTGCCTTCACTTTAGCCCTGATCCTGACCTCAGTGTTGATTATGGGTCCTGTGAAGAGAGCATTGGCCTTTCTCCACTGAGCCAGTAGCCCTGTAACAATGCTGTTGTTAATCAGGTCATTAACTGGGTAATTCCTCCTGTATTCCTCACTCATCTCTCTCCCCAACAAAACATACCTCAGCAGGGGGAAGTTCCCTCCCAGTCCCCACCAAATGACTTGGGTGACAACTTGATTTGCTTCAGATTCTGATTTCTTTCTGACTCATCCTGTGGACCTGTGAACAAAAGAAATGTCATTGAAATTTGGAAAGGCCTACTGATTATGATTACATAAAATTAAGTTAATTGAAATTCTTAATATCTTCCTATAAGCTCAGATAAAAGGTTGTGCTGTTATAGGTACAAGACTTAATTATTCAAAGTAATGACAATTTCATATATCTATCATATCAAAATATACAGAAAGTTTGGGTCACACATACCATTTTGAATAATTTGAATTACACAATATTTACATTACAAAGTAATTAAAATTGTCAAAAAGGAGGGAAAACACATGCATTCGCAATCAAAACTCCAGCATTTGTGACTATGTGAAACTTAGAAACCATACTGCACACCAAAAATAACCAAAGTTGACCACACATATCAATGGCACATTGATATACAATGCTACAGTCATATTTAGGTTATATTTCAAACCTTTATGGTCAAATATAAGCAGGTAAGTAGCTTTTTTAAACAACACAAGATATTTCTAAGTTTGCTAGATGTCGGGGGGTGGAAAAATAGGATGATGCTTCGTTGTTATGCTTCGTTACATCAATGTGTCAGCATATTAAAATAGAAAATGTTCTCAATATTATACGCAATCACGAATCAACTTAGTATATAATGCCGTTTATGATATCAGAAAATACGGCATCGAAAACGCGACTGTTTCCATTATTCTGTTTTGGGTATTTTCTGGTCTTTAAAATGAAGTTTTGTATATATAATACCTAAGTGTATCAGCGGATATATTTCAGCAAATCATACCTTGGTTCATACGCCATCGATTGCTGATCTCTGTATGAAGCCATTCTCTCCAAAGAAAAAAAATTTAATATTTTAAAAATATTTAGCATCTATTAAGTTTTAGTGACAGTTCTTGGAATTTATAGGCTAGGCAAGAAATCTAGTGCGGTAGTGCTCCATTTGTTTGACCTCATCAAAGAAATTAGAGATAAAATAAAAATACCAATACTTTTTTATCTTTTGAAGGTGTTGTACAGTGGAAAGTGCATAGCTACATGTCAGATTTTGATGGTCACCCCATGTTGTTACTATTCATTTTTAGAACCACTTTCGACTTTTTTATTATGGAAGTGTGTACTGTTGCGGGTGTTGCACAAGTTTATTTTATTCCAGAAAAACGCTGCTGAAGCTTTCAAAATTAGAAGACTCGAGGAGGATAAAGTCGCGATTAAAAGAGGCAAAGAAGCTTTGCATTTATTAGATAAAAAGAAGATTGAGTCAGAAGAGAGAGAAATGGAAGTAAAAATAAGAAAACAAATGGTGTCAAAAAAGGAAAGGAAAAGAGCTCTTAAAATAGCCAAAATGCCAACACCTCCCAAGTTCAAACCTCAAAAGTTAGTTCTGTTTTTGGAGCAGGATTTATTTATTTCATAATTATAATAATAATAATAATAATAATAAACAAAAAATTTAGTACTGTAGTCTTCTTACAATATGATTATTAAAATGCTAGGTTAATATATATATATATATATATATATATATATATATATATATATATATTAGTGTTTAGCTAAAAATACAATAGTTACCCCTTTTTCTTTGATGTATTCAATCCAACGTGAATGCAACGAGTTTCTTGCGTATATTGAGGTTCTCAATATAATAGGCTAGGTGTAGCTGTAAACCATAGATCCTGTTCCAAAGTTGGATCCTATCAGCTTGGCAGATAGCTGGTGAGGGAAGCTATATTTTGAGACCTCTTTGCGAGTAACCCGTTGCCCACGTTGAGCCTTCCATCATGAAAAAGAAACTATAGTATTTGTCATTTACCATTATTTATTCGAACTCTAGTGGATTTAATCTCCCAGAAGAGTTCCTTGTTCCATGCATCTATCTATCTATCTATCTATCTGGCGATCGGTGAAAATGCATAGCCTATTATATAGTATATGGAAATGTGTGGATTACTTTATCGTGAAAATCACAAATCAAATGAATAACTGAACACTGTTGAAAATGCGCTCGAATTATATTTGAATTTGTGCACTTGTGGCAGGGGCGGAGAAGAGGACGGGGAGGAAGGGGATGGGCAGTTGACGAACGACATTAACCTCAATATAACAACTTCACTTTGATTTACTCATAATTAAGCAAACTCTAATTACAGTTAGCTTGTATTTCTTTTAGAAATATATTTGGTAATAATTGCAAGTTATTTAGTAATTTAATGCTATAAGTTCATTAATTAAGTGCTTTAAAAGGATTCCGTTAGCATAAAGAAATGAAATGCGTTATGGGTCTGTGTTTCCATTGGTGAATATTTTTTATTCTTTTAAGATATAATATTAATTTATCACCAAGTATAGCGATCAATAATTTTATTGTATATAATTTATTACAGTTATACTATCGTATAAGCAGTGAAATTATAATTATCGGTGAATTGATAAAATTTGTATAAAACAAATAGTAAGTCAAACGAAAGAAGCAATTCTCAAGGTTGCTTCCACTGGCGCCTGTCTCGACGCAACAAAATTATTGCTTTCCCCCTCCTTTTTCAATGCACTGATTTGGATTTCGAGCATTTTGTATTGAAATAATATTTGAAAGGAGTATAGCCTAGTGATAATTTATCATAATTTTATCGTTATTAATAGTGTTTAACAACGCTTCTAATCATTTAAGTGGGGAAGCAATGCTTCCATGAACCGAATGCCACTTATATATGTATATATATATAGGGTGTAACGAAAGTCCGTTCTCATGGGGAAATAAGATATAACAGAATTGAACAAGAAAATATTTTTGACTATGCATTATAAACAATACAATCAACTTAATAATTAATCCAGTACACGCTCGTCTCTCCAGTAACGATAATTGTGGCGATTCACTGTTCCATTTAAATGAAAACAAGCCTCGTTGCTAAATAAAATATCGGAAAAGATTTCCCAATGAGAATGGACTTTTGTTACACCATATATATATTCTAATATATATTTTCGTCTGTCTGTTTGTTTGTCTGTCTGTCTGTCCTTTATGCAAGCCCCAACCGTTTGACCTAGAGCTACCAAATTTGGCACGGGAACCTTTTATGGGATGAAGAATGTCAACACAGTCGGTCAGCCTGTCTGTTTGTGAAATTTATCCCGGACAACGCCGGGTACCTCACCTAGTATATATATATATATATAAAGCGCGCGAATACGAAAGGCGAACTCGCCAAACCAGTTTTGAGATGGACGCGTTTTAACTTTACTATTGTGTACGAGGTGCACATAGCGCAAATACACCATTGAAAATAACTACATTTTGAGCGTACGAAGCGGGTATTTAGCTATACCAATTTTGTGGATTGGGGAAGGGTTGAACTATTCTTGGAATAATCGCAAAATCGCCAATGTGGCGAGTTCGCCCCTCGTACTCGCGACGCCTCATATATATATATATATATATATATATATATATATATATATATATATATATATATCCCCGCAAGGGGGTTCTAAGCTCGTGCTCTTGAGTGCTCTTTGTGCTCGTTTGTACGTGCTTGTTCCTGGAGGTTTCACGTGCGCCCTCCCGGCCCTAGCACCCAAGGATGATGGGGCTCGACCCTGCAGTCCTTGTCATCCTTGGTCTTTTTCCACTTCGACTGTCCCCTCCACCCTTTCTTTTTCCTCTGTCTTTCCTCTCACTTTTTCTTTGTTTTTCCACTGAGATATGACCTTTAAATAGAGGCGAATCGGTTCTTCCTGAACTAAAAAAAAAAAAAAAAAAATATATATATATATATATATATATATATATATATATATATATATATATATATATATATATATATATATATTCTATTGTTAGTTTGGTATTATTTACACCCTATTTTATTATTTTTTTTAATTGAGGACGACACCAATGTCGCTCCATATATTTTTTCTAGTGTGTATTATACTTTTTTCTTTAGAACAGTAAGCCTACCTGTAAAACCTAAAAAGGTAATGTTTCACGAAGCTGGAACACTTACAACATCGTCTTATGTTCCTTCCGCTGTGAAAATTGTCAAAGAAGAAACAAAAGATATGGTAAGAAATGGAAGCGACTGCTTCTCACTTCAGACCATTTCTGATAAAAAAAAGTGAGATTTTCTTGGTTTGAGAATAACTGAAACTGCAAAAATGACCCGATCAAAGTTTACTTTTCGTCACCTCACCTAACTTAACCTCACCTAACTTAACCTCACCTAACTTAACCTCACCTAACTTAACCTCACCTAACTTAACCTCACCTAACTTAACCTCACCTAACTTAACCTCACCTAACTTAACCTCACCTAACTTAACCTCACCTAACTTAACCTCACCTAACTTAACCTCACCTAACTTAACCTCACCTAACTTAACCTCACCTAACTTAACCTCACCTAACTTAACCTCACCTAACTTAACCTCACCTAACTTAACCTCACCTAACTTAACCTCACCTAACTTAACCTCACCTAACTTAACCTCACCTAACTTAACCTCACCTAACAAAGTATAAATCCTACGATGAGAATAGAAGTGGATGGATTTAAGTAAATTCTTGTATTAGATTCTCACTTTCAAGTTTTCATTCTAGAGTGAAGTGAGATTGACCTAAAGTGGAAAGAGACCATAAAATCAGTTCTTTGGCACACGGTGTAATTACATCAATTTTCTTTCATAGCTATAAGTCAAAATTTTAAAATAACTAGGAATTGACAGTAATCCTTCAGGGTGTCTACCAGACTAGAAAATCTGGAAAAGTTAAAGGATTGTCAAGTATTGCGAGAAAAAAAGAATTTGTTTGAGGAAGGAATTACTAAATTAATTCAAAATGGCATTAAGCCTACAGTTAATAGGAAAATTCCATTATTTTTGTGACCCAACTGAAGGTTGAGGGGAATAATAATTGGTTTTATGTTGTTAGTGTAATTATAAACTTTACTAAATATATTATTAACCTAAAGCTCCCAGTATCTCGGTGGTATTGGTGTCGGACTTTGGATAATGAGACTCTGGGTTTGCTCCCTGCTGCTGGCTCTTGGATTGGGTCGGGTTGAGCCAGCCATTCACTCTATCAATGCTCATGCTCAGGTGACCCTTGGGGCGCACTCAATCCCACATAGTTGGGAAATGAATTTCCAGGCTGATATCTTTACACTTTTTTAACCTACCTTTTTAATTGTTACAATTTTAATTAATCACTGCATTTTTTTAAAGCTTTTGTAAATTTTTTTAAAATTTGAGATATTCTGTTTTGCAATTCAAGTAGAATTTTATAAACAATTAATTTTTTCATACCTAAGTGTAAGTTTAGGGATTAGACTTTTTATTGCTTATTCTGAAAACTTTAGGATGCTACTGTAATTGTAATGTGTGTAGGGGGTTGGTTAGTAAACCCCATCTTAACAGTTTTCTAATTTAAAATAGGTTTAGTGTATAGTTCTGGTATTATGGAGTAAAATATTACAGTATGTATTTTGGGTGGTTTGGTTATTATTTTAGAGAGAGAGAACGTAGAGGTGTTTAATGCTGCTAGAAAACCTGGAATAGTCGGATTTTTAAAGTGATTATTTATTAGACACCCTGTAATTGCACTGGTAAATAAAATTTGAATAATTGGTTCTTATAGCAGTGGAATTCTCATATTTTGCTTATATTTAATTAAGGTGAGTGCCACTGAAGTTGCCAAACAAGAAAATGAGAAATTGAAACAGAGAGAAACTTCACAAAAATTGAAAGAAATGGAAATTGAGAAGAAAATCAGGGAAAGAGGAAGAATTGCAAGGAAGAGAGAGAGAACCAGGGAGATTTACTCGCAACTTATGAAAGAATTAAAAGAAGCTGAAGAAAATCATCAATTATCTGATTATCTTCAAGCAGACGAATCCCAAGTAAGTTGAACCAAAGTTTACTACAGTCTTATGTCATTCATGAGGTGTCATACAAAATTAAATCTACAACTATATTTACTGCATACCAAAGATTTATCTTCGGGGAAGCAATGAAAAGTTACATTGTCCGGATTTCCTTTTATCTGGACGTTATTTACATTTACATTTCATTTGGAAAAATGGGGCCAAAATTAGGAGCCATTTCAGACTGACATCTATCCCTTGAACAACATGATGCAGGTTGACCAGAAAAAATTGGGTTTGGGTTTTGCACACATCACTTCAGAGAACGCTGCGAGTCAATTTTTGTATGAACATTTATCAATGAAATGAAATTTTATAAGACTCCCTAGTGAGCTTTAGTTGAATTTAGATTCAAAATCCTAATTCGAAGCAAAGTACAATCAAAGCTGACGTATATCTAGTCAGACAACGTTTGCACAAAATTTCATGCTCTTTTGTGAAGTCACAAAAAAGCAATCCATAAATTTACAAAAATGCCACAGCCATCAAAATTTTGAACTTTACATCCAAAGCCAGTGACACCAAGTTTTTTAAATTTGCACTCAAACCAATTGGCTCGTGAGCTTATAGTAAATGTTACGTTCTCACTGGTTTAAAAATTTATATTCAAAATATTTCGTAGGAAATTATTTACATGTTATAATGCGAACGTGAGCCGACTAGGTATAGGTAGGCTTTGGTAAAAATATAAAATGTTTATAATCGCCATGTAACTTCCAAAATAATGATTGTTTTGGTAAATAACTGACTTAGGACTTTATAAATTAATATCTGTACGATATTGATACTAACATAATGTGATTTCAGCAAAGATTAATATGGTCCTGCTCCTTTTTTCCTAAGATATTGGTATTATCTTTAGTTTTCTGTTTCATGTTTTATTTGTAAACAACGTTGAATGGGTTGTTGTTGTTGTTGTTGTTGTTGTTTAGCCGATCAGCCCACCCTGATCGAGCAAGCCGGCGGCACGCAGGTAACCGATCGCCTTCTCCGGAGTGGACCAGAGGTTCAGCGCACTAGTGATGTTGTGCTGTGTTCGTTGTTGTGCTAGAGCGGTACAGTCTGTCATAATGTGTTCAATTGTTTGTGGTGTGTCCTGGCACAGGTGGCAGGTGTCGTCTATGGAGTTGTCTAGTCTGTGTTTATATGTCCGTAAGTTGGGGTGATGTCCACATCGGAATCGTGCTAAGTTAACTCGATCCGATCTGCTCAGGCTGATCTCTGACCTGTTAATGGGTGGCGGCTTCGCACCTAGGACCGCATTCGGACCGAGTCGTGTCAGTGCTTTGTGGGTTAGGTGTGTGTGTATGTGTTTTCTGTACTGTGTGATGTCTGTGGGGCGTGGTATGGAATGGAGTATTTGGTTATAATGTCTCTCTGGTGTTACCTTAATGGTGCGAGGTGTTGGTGCATGATTGTACATGTAATGGCAAGGGTGTTGTGGGTTAGTTGTCGCTGCTGCCATGAATTGTGTTCCCCTCATGTCTAAATGTTCCCTAACTTTTAGTATTTTTGTTTCTGTGTGCAGGTGTTCTATTGGTGTTGTTTGAGTGCATCCTGTAATGATACGAAGTGCGTTGTTTTGTATTGTTTGTAAGGTGTTTATGTGTGTTTGAGATAATGGGTGCCCAGCATGGGCTAGCATAGTCCATAACTGAGCGAATATATTGTTTGTATATGAGTGAAGATGTTTCCTGCTGGTGTCCAAAGTTTGTGCCTGTTAGTACCCTAAGTGTGTTAAGTCTTGACGTACATTTGGTTTTAATGTCCTGAATGTGGTTTGCAAAAGATAATGATGTGTTGTATGTGACACCAAGTATTTTGGTTCTGTGAGTGTGTGGAATGTTGATGTTGTTTAGTGTAAGCTGTGGAATTACCTGGTGTTCTTTTGAGTTGCTTGTAAGCAAGGTGATGGTTGATTTTGTGGGCGCTACTTTGAGTCTATTGTGTGTGAGCCAGTCTTGTATACTGTTTATGTATGTTTGTAGGTTATTTGTAGCGGTGTCGATGTTGTTGTGGGTGGATGTTAGTGAGATATCATCTGCATATGATGATAAGGTAAGCATGTTATCTATGGGTGTTGGAATGTCATGCATGTATAAGTTGAACAGTGTTGGTGAGAGAACAGAGCCTTGAGGGACCCCGTTCGGAAAAAGCTTGTTTTTGGATGACTTGCCATTAAATGTGATATGTGAGTATCTTCCTGAGAGATAGTTGCTCAGCCACCTTTTGGTGTTATTGTGCATGTTTGTGTTGAGTATTTTGTTTATGAGAGGGAAGCGTTGGATAGCATCAAATGCTTTACTAATGTCTATTGTTGCTAATAGTGTACGTTGAGCTGGTCGTCTGGAGTTGATGCCATCCATGATGTGCTGCGTGAGGTTAGTGAGTAATGTCGTGGTTGAGTGTTGAGGTCTGAATCCATGTTGAGTAGGCGATAGTGGAATGTGTGGGTTGGTGATTTGTAAGATTAGTCTTTCTGTTACTTTGGAAGGTGTGCATAGTAAAATAATGGGTCTATAGGAAGCTGGTTCTGTTGGATTTTTGTTTGGTTTGAGTAGTGTAATAATTTTACCTTGTTTCCATATGTCAGGAATAATACAGTGTTGGTATGAATATGTGCTGATATTTGTGAGAGCTAGTATTCCTTGTGGGCCCAAGTGTTTAAGGTGTATGTTAGATATGTTGTCTTGTCCAGTAGCCTTCGAATTCTTAATGTTTTTGATGATCTTGGTGGTCTGGTCTGTATTGAAGGGTGTAATGGTCGTGTCGAGTCTGTAGGTTTTCTTGTGTCTGGCTGTTTGTCTGTCTGCGTGTTTCTGGTTGTTGTCTCTGTTTAAGTGACTTATCTTTGCGTAGTGATTAACTAGAATGTTAGCTTGTTGTGTGTATGTTGGGATATTATTTTGGCTGCGACAGATAGCCGCGTGTGAGGTGTGAATGCCGCTGTTAGAGAGGGTAATGCTGTTTATAGTCTTGTATAGTCTGGATGTATCTGTGGAGTGGTTTAGTGTTGTTATGAATTCCCTGAATGTTTCTGTTTGTTTTTCTTTGAGTTTGTTGTTTATTTCTGTGTTGAGCTGTTGTATCTGCTGTTTTATGGCTTCTGTGTGTGGTGTTTGCGTGTTATATTTGAGGTTGTTACGTTGCCTTATGAGGTGGGCTATTTCTCTAGTGTAATTTGGGTTGTATTTCCTAATGTTGCCATTGGGTATGTATTTGTTTGCATTATTGATAATCTGATTAAATGTCTTGAGTGTTGTATTGATGTTTATGATGGGTGTGCTGTTTAATGTGGTGAATTGTTCCTCAGTCTGTATTTTGAACTGTTCCCAATCAGCTTTCTTGTAATTTCTGTAAGTGTGCCTAAGGCTGTTGGGGCAGAGTGTAGAATGTGTTGTAATGATGATGGGCAGGTGGTCTGATGACAGTTGTTTTTCTGTTCTCCATTGTGTATGTGTTGCTAGTGAGGGGGAACAGAACGTTATGTCTGGGGAGGAATTTGAGTATCCTGCTTGATGTGGTATGTGTGTATGTTGTTCTGTATTGTTAAGAATGAAGAGGCTGTTTAGTTGTGTGGCTATGTTGGCGCCTCTGGTGTTGTTTTGGTTGTGCAGGTACCAACTAGTGTCTTTGGCGTTGAAGTCTCCTCCTAAGATGACATTAGTGAGAGAGGCAAGATTGTGTAACTGTGGATTGTAATTGGCTGGCACCTGAGGTGAACTATCTGGCGGGATGTAAATGTTGATTAGTGTGGTGTTGTGTTTTGCGCGTGTTTTAATGTTAACTGCCTGTATTTCTATCGTGTTATCTGCTTGGATTGTGTTTGTAATGTTTTGGGTAGCATCAGTGTAGCTAATGCTTTTACGTATGTAAGTGATGAGTCCACCTCCGTTACCCCAGTACGATCTTGACGGATCGCCGTGAAGTCAGGGATGGTGGGTGTTTTGTGTGTGCGTTTTAGTTTTGTTTCTTGTATAAGTGCTATGTGAGTGTTTTTTTGTGTACGAATTCCCTAAGCTGCATGATTTTGTTTGTGAGGCCATCTACGTTGTACTGTAATATGTTAATATTATACTTCTGTATGTGTCTCATGGTGCTATTGTGTCTATGTCTTTGTGTATGGTGACATGTGTAAGTTGTAGTGGGACCTGGATTAGTCTTAATGTCGCCAGAGAGTAAGAGTAGTTCGGGGAGCACGCAATTGCTCCCTGTAATTGAAAAAATAGTACGCTGAGAATAGGTCCGGCCCCGGGAGCCGATCGGCACTCTGACCGTGCCACGCAACAGGCCGTCGATTGCCAGTCTGGCCAACCGTAGACAGCCCGCTGCACGGAGATTTGAGGAAGTTTGGCCACCAGCGCGTTGATGTTTTGGTTTGACGTCGCCTCTTCGCGTTGACGTGTCCCGCGCTGGGAACAAATTCCCCGACTATTGATCAATGTTGACGCCTTAATTGAGTATGAAACAGCACTTTCAATTGCTATATTGCCAGTTTGAGAGGAAAACATTAGCATTAAATGAATGTATTAATGATATGGGTTGTTCAGTATTGCCAATGTTTTTTTTTTCTAATATAGTGTCTGTTATAATGATTTCCTTATTCCCGAGTAAGTCTTTGAATTTTATAGGAGGATCTTCAAACTGACTTTCGTGAAATGTCTGAAAGTAGAGAGGGAGAAGCAGTAGAAAAAGTGAGGGAAATTTTGAACAAAGAATTGGAGACCACGAAAATTGTTCATATTAAAATGGGAGGTAACGTCTCTTATTTAATTAATTTATTCATTTGACAAACCAGAAATGTATTAATTAGAGTTGAATACCGATACTATCACGGTATACCAGAGAACATGATTTAAAACTATATACCAGTACTACAAAACACTTGTACTCAATTAAGAGTACCCCGTTAAAAAGTTAGTACTTTAAATTTTACTAAAATATAATATCATTTTGTTGTGGGCCAACCGAAGGTCGAGACGAACTGTTAGGTTTCATTACGTCGTAGCCACGTCGTACCCGTTTCTTGTTTGATCAGCGAGGTTAAGCTACAGTGGGTCTGTTGAGTATTTAAATGGGTGGCCGTCCTCCGCGTTCGGATTATGTACCGACCCATAAATAATGATGATAAATCAGGAGTACCAGTTAATGCGACCCATTCGCGCTAACTGTCTGATTATTATTACCAGCACCATCGGGATTCGAACTCCCGGTCTCAGTCTCTTCACTTCGCTTATGAGCTACGGGCGTTGACACGATTCATAGATAGTTTGGATTCACTGCAAAGCTGTAGGTCCTCTCTGTTATATGACCTTTGCTACTACGAAGGTTGAACAACCCGAAGCAATATTATTATTAAGTTTTACGTCGTTGTTGTTGTTGTTGTTGTAAACTTTTGTAAGGTAAAGTGTATTAAATATTTGATCCACTATTTTGGTTCTTGCAGTTTTTGAAAGATTATGCACTGCACGGCTACCTTTATTTTAAAAACGGAAGAGGACATGTATTTTTTGAGGTTTAAGATTCGTATCCCATTTTTGGAATTAAGGTGCTCAAAGAGTAAAGTGTATCAGAACATTAATTCTAATGTAAAATTTATGCTCAGGCTTTGTCGTCCCACCCTTTTTGACCGTTTTCTATTTAGAAGCTAGGCTTGCTTTTATTTTTTTAGGTAACTCAAACCGTAATGATTTAGAATTTAAAGTAGGCACACATCTATTAGGCTAATGTAAAATTTAAATATTATGGACAGAAACGGTCTTATGAGAAACATTTCGAGTAGGAATTTATATTACCTATTGACGCTTGTATCGTATTCAATATTACATTTGATAACTTATTACTTCAACAGCGAAGCCTTTATCTC
Source organism: Bathynomus jamesi (assembly GCA_023014485.1). Lineage (NCBI taxonomy): Eukaryota > Metazoa > Arthropoda > Malacostraca > Isopoda > Cirolanidae > Bathynomus > Bathynomus jamesi. The sequence continues at coordinate 56,948 of JAJOZX010011643.1, read as the reverse complement.
CAAGATTTACAAGTATTAGTACAGCACAGTCGATCAAAGAAGGTAAATTAAATACTGGAATTGGTCATGAAACCAGTCCTGATGATATAAGCCTGGAAGACAAGGATGGAGAAGTCGATTCACAGCTAACTGCAGCAGAACCTTTATCTGATCCCGATGAAATTCATTTGAAAGAGACTGTTCCAATACATAAGTTGCCAATCGTTAAAGAAAAATTCGTTGTTAGAAAAATAGATGACCAGCCTTCTCAGACATCTTCCACGTTCCCCGAGTCTTCAAGATCCGAGTCAAGTTTTGAAGAAATTAGAGTTAAAATCGACGTCAATAATATTGCGTCGGAGGCATCTTCGTCTGTATCTAAAGAATATATGTCGCCCGCCTACGATGAGGAAGGAATTTCATCCTCAAGAGATAGAGAATACCTGAAATATCCTCAGACACTAAAAAAGAAACTGAAGCAGTTTCAGCACAGTAACGTTAAAACCCGTTCAAGGATGTCATCAGAGACTACTCCAGTGGAATCTTCAAATTTTACTACATCCAGTACAGAATACATGAAAATTCCGAAATCGCCTCCAGTTGCTGACACGGGGAAAGAAACCGTTTGGAAGAATATAAAACATATTCAAGAAAGCAGAACGAAAATACAAAAATTAATAAATGAATTGAAACCAAATTCAGATGATACCGAGACGAAGATCAGCGAAAAGGGATTTCAAACATTCAGAACGCCACTTCGGATATACACCAAAGCTATTAAGACCGATGGTTCTGGTGAAAGACCACTAACAAAAAGACAGAAGTTTGAAGAACAAAAAAAAATCCTTTTAGAATATTATATGCAACGCTTATTACGTATGAAAGAAGATGAGCTAAAACAAATCACTGCTTCCACAGTTGAAAGTTCTGGAATTGATATGGGCTCAGAAACTTACCTATTAGAACTAAAGAAGAAAATGAAGATTACCACCAGCGATTCGTTGGTTTCCAGTGGTACTACCACCGTTAGTAGTATTTTAGATGCCAAATTTGACGACGTCGATACCATTCCCATCAGAATGGGTAGCACCACGCCAGTTTCAAGCGACGTCTCCCAGACATTAACACCGTCCACTATTTCCACTTCAAAATCACTCACACCTTCATCTACGTTTTATAAAGGAAACATCGAGGATGAAGACCCGAATCAGGGGTTAAAACAACAGATTTGTTTGAGATTGCTACAATTACAAAGACTAAAACAGCAATTGATTTTGAAGCAGCAGAATGCTCTGGGCCAGTTAGACCAAGATAGAGAAACTGTGCAGGATAACTCTATTGGAAGTACTTCAAACAAAGCCGTTTCTTCGCAAATTAAGCAAGATAAATCAAGGTAATTTTTTTTATTACTCTTAGCTTCCAGGCGATGATTCCAACTTGCTTCAATGTCTTGTATAAGCTTATGCTTAGGGATATTCAGGGCTGATTCCAAATCTTGTAATTTCCCCGTAACTAATGCTGATCAATGGAAATGGCAAACTCCCTTTTAACTTACAGTAATATTTTTCACGACACTGAAAAAATAGCATTATGAATTACTAACTAGTGTATGAATAAAGCAAGCCTCATTAGATAACCCTGTAAGTTTTTACTCCCTTTTGATATATCGGCTGCATTGTCCCTTATCACAACACACACCTTATCTGAATTCAAATTCCATTCTTGAAATATTTGACCTATTTTCTGTTGTTCTCAACAGTGTGAGGTTCTTTAAAGCTAGTTATTTGAGAAGCGTCATCCCACTCTTAAAATCATTTGATAACCAATGACCAGAAATACTGAGAAGACATTGTGGTAGGAACAAGTTCATATATCTGATGCATAGGAAATGCGTGAATATCATTTGTATAAGAATATTTCCTTTTCTGTCATACACAGTAGGAACAATTTCATTTAAAATGTATTTTCTTGAAAGTGTATTGTACTTTAAAAAGGCGCTTAGGGGGGGGGGGGGGTAGCCATGGAGTTAAAAGAAAATACTAATTTATAGGGATAAGTAACTTCAGAAACGAAACCGATTTAGCTTTAAAAAAAAAAAAAAAATCACTCGTTTCGGGATAACTTTAAGAACAATATTTGCATAAAAAAGCATTAACGTGTATTTGTAACTACAGTATATGTTATTAAATTGAAACAACATGGATAAGTTAAGTAAAAATAAATAAATTTGAAAAAAAATTATGGGGGCAAACCATAAAAAAAAAAAAAATCCCCTCCTTGGAAGGAATATATAACACCCAATATGAGAAATTTGCTGGAATTTTGCCAATCTAAATGCCACAAAATTAACAATGATTGCAACTTTTTCTTCAACATGTGGTCATCTTTAGAATTAGACTATAGTCCATTATTGACTTTTTTTTCCATGTAAACCGTAAACTCAGGCCGTATTTTAAATTTGATAACCGTAAAATCTGGCCTCTGGCAGAAATTTCGGCATCGGTAAATCATCAGTAAATAGGTTGTGTACCTAATTGATAACACAATAATATAACCATTCTTGACGCTCATTATAAAATCATTGCGGTTCTTATTTAAAAAAATATAGCATAATCGCCGATAAAATCATTTTTAGCTACAAAAACTCGTTTCTTAAAATTGAAACCTCGTTAATGAAGTTGCGTAAAGAGGTTACTTCCCGCGCGTTGTCATTCCCATTCGTGGTCCGCAAGTGAGAATGCACAAAGTGAGAAATTCACATTTGAAAGTTTCTTGATTTCACTCCCATTCGCGGTAAAGGGGCCAAATAAGAAGAATGAATTTAACATTGTGAAGAGAGTGTATAAAATATTTTATTAAAACAACGGTGTTTGTGAAGGTAGAAAGAGGAGAGGGAGGCCGAGAAGGCGGCGGGTGGACATAGTGAATGATTGCGTGGACTTGATCTGGGCGATACACGAGAAGTGGCTGCATATAGGTTGGAATGGAGCGGGTTTGTTAGAGGTATGTAAGTTTGGGATTCTGCCTCTTATTTTTGACAAAGCTTGGAAACACCACCACGTGGCGTACGAAGCGCAACAAGTATGGAATTTAGTCATGGGGATGCTGGCCCATTTGTATGAATGAATATGTATGCGTTAGTGTTTACCATTCCTCTTCCTTACCTTCTTTTTTAATTAATTAATTAATTTCACAGAAAAAGTGAGAGTTCATTGGAGTGGAGTTTGCCAGCCACATACCAAACCCCTTCCAGAGAAGACTCGACCCATTCAGGTAGTAATTTTTTATCGCTCACTCGTGACAATCCCGAAATGCGTTCAATAGATAGTCACGAAGACGGAAATATTCGTCGCGCGGCTGCGAGAGATCCTTCGAACGCATTAAAAAGGTCGGAAGAAGTACATGAATCGATCACTCCTCCCATTCATGATCAAACGATGGTCGTAAAGATCAGAGGAGGAAGGAGGCGAGAGATCTTCCGTCCATCCAAGGGACATCGAATGGAAGTGAACCCCCTTACGAAGAAGAGTTATTAGTTTTAAGAGATTCCTTACGTAGATTGACCGTCGCTAGTAGAAGTAAGGATTCTACTCCTTCCTCCCAGTCTTCTCACCCTAGTGAGAGTAAGGGAGAGGATGAAGGCGGAGGAGAATCGAAACCTTCCTCGGCTTCCGTTACTTCCATGCCAGATATGACTCAGATCTTGCAGAACTTTGGCTTAGGCTGGGCGATGAGCATGATCAAGAAGATGGACATAGCTGAAGAGAATCACTCGTCCGACAGTTCAAAATTATGAGAAACATTCTCGATTTTAATCCTCTACTCAAAACTATAATGAACAGCTCAAATCCACGACACAAAAGGTAATGAAAACCCAATAGGGTTAGGGGTGAGAACAGCTTGATTGTGATTGCCTTAAATGTAAATTTTAAGTTATTGTTTGTTGTTTATGTATTAAATGGTTGTTTTATATATATATATATGAAAATTATTTCACGAAAGTAACACGTGAAAAATATTTATGATGAATAAAACCACGAAGGAAAGGAAACACAAAATGGTACTCAAGCGCTTTCGTCTAATGACATCCTCAGGAACACTGAAGTACATAAAAGGTTAAGCCTATATATAGGTTACAGAAAGAAAAAAATAAAAAATAAATATGTGTGATGTATGTTATTATTTTTTCTTTTTTCTTTCTGTAACCTATATATAGGCTTAACCTTTTTATGTACTTCAGTGTTCCTGAGGATGTCATTAGACGAAAGCGCTTGAGCACCATTTTGTGTTTCCTTTCCTTCGTGGTTTTATTCATCATAATATATATATATTATATATATATAAATATTTTTTTTTAACCCACCATTGTTTAATACGCGTTACATGAACTGATATATGATGTATTGTTGCGGAAAAAACTTTGCCAAAAAAAAAAGTGTGTATAATTTCAAAAAATGCCATAACTTACTAATTGGTAATAAGTTTTTATACTTCAACTTTTTTGGGGGAATTTCTTTCCATATCTGTATTGTACATTTTATACATATTTAATATATTTTCTACAGAAATATGTATTAGCTTTTTAATATATTTTATAATTTGTATCAACTGTAAGTTAACACTTAATAGAGTTTTAACTATATAATCATGATTAAAAATTTTTTTAGTGGAGTTTTAATCTTTCGAGACAATAAATATTTGCATAATTTAAACCCCTTTCCTTCTTAAATTAAATTTTATCCCACAGTTGGACTTCGTTGTGGCTACGTCGCAACACCGTTTCCCCGTTCGATCAGCAAGGCTAAGCATCTGTAGATGGTTCGAGTCCCACGTGAAGCTGTAGATCCTTTCCGTCATATGACGTTAGATTTTGCGAAGGGGTTAAGCAACACTAAATTATTAATTATTATTATGGTAAATTTCTAGTTAGAGGAGTCCTTCAAATATATATATTGCAAATACGTAAAAGTGTAATACACCATTGGATTGGAAATAATTTATTTATGAACGTTGTGATGTGGAAAAGAACCGAACCTAACTTGGGTATCAGTCGACCTAACCTAGGCACTATTCGATCTAACCCAAGCATTAATAATGTTTATTAATAATAATAGAACCCTTACTCGCTATTAATATCCTGGATTATATAGAGATACAGCGGCAATAAGAAAATGATGGAAATGTTCTTCGTCGTTCAGAAAAATCCCTTACATTGTCAAAAATGTGACTAATTTTAGTACGAAGAATGAAATGTTTCATTACTGATGAGTTTGAAACGGAAACCTAAAAGCTTAGATTTGCTCTGATACGGACGATGGGTGTTGAAAATATATCATGAAATATGTTATTTTATTTATAAAATACAGAAAATTATAAAAAATTTCCAGCCCACACTGTTCATAAATAAACTATTGCCCAATCTAGTGATATATATATATATAATATATATATAATATATATATATATAATATATATATATATATATATATATATATACATACACACACATGCATTGCGTATTAAGAGGACGCCTCGAAACTAGGAATTATCATCATAATCATCATCATCACCACGTAATAGAAGTCCCTGATTTTCGTAGGGCTAATTTTGATAGTTTTGCGGATAGGATGAGAGTAGTGGACTGGGATAACTTATTTATGGGTAATGATAGAAATTTGCATTGGGTTGCGTTTAAAGAAAGTTTTAGGAATATTGAAAGGGAGTTTATTCCTCGTAGGCCAAAGCGCGCTAGAAATCATGGTAGGCCCAAGTGGTGGATTAGGGAAATAGGCGAGTTCATAAACGAGCTTAATAGAGCGTATAGACTTAATAAGCGCAATGGCACGGCAGCTAACTTTAATAGATATATCGAGCTTAGACGTCAGGTTAAAAGATCAGTTAGGAATGCTAAGCGTAATTTAGAGATACTTATAGCTGCGGATAGTAAACATAATCCAAAAAAGTTTTTTGAATACATTAATAATCGGAAGCCGATAAAAGATAACATAGGCCCTCTAGTGGATGTTAATGGCGCTTTGGCTTCTGACGCTCGGGCGATGGCGGGTATTTTCAATAACTTTTTTGCGACAGTTTTTACCGTAGAAGACGTAAATAATGTCCCCGACGTGGACGATATCGTTCCATTTAGTAGCGAGACTATTTTGGATGAAATAATTGTTTACGAGGGTGAGATTGCGCATTATATCGATAGGCTAAAAGTTAGCAAGGCTCCAGCCCCTGACGCTTTTTATCCCAGACATTTGAAAGACGTTATCGTAGGCCCCTTAACGAAGATTTTTAATCAGTCACTCGAAACGGGGATTATTCCTGAAGACTTCAAATTAGCTAACGTCACGCCTATTTTTAAAAAAGGCGACCGCGCAGTAGCTAGCAATTATAGGCCCAATTAGCTTAACGTCAATTGTCGGTAAACTTTTGGAATCCGTAGTTAGGGATCGTATCATCGATCACTTAGAAAGTAGAGATTTGATTAATAGTAGTCAACATGGGTTTCGACGCCATAGGTCTTGTTTAACTAATTTGTTAGAATTTTATAACGAAATAGTGCGCGAATACGATAGGCATAGAGCGGCCGACGTTATTTATTTAGATTTTAAAAAGGCGTTCGATACAGTTCCGCATAGGAGTTTAATTGCGAAGGTCAAAGCGCACGGTATAGGCCAGTGATGGCGAACTTATGACACGCGTGTCAGCAGTGACACGCCGCAGGGTTTCAGGTGTTTTTTTTTTTTCTTATCCTCTCCTTACTTTGCATGTCTCTAACTCTTTTCTTGCATGTTTGTAGTTTGCATGGTATGACAGTGAGTTAAGACTGTGTTTGCATGGTTTGTAAGCGTTCTTATTTTACTTCTTTTCATCTTTCACCCCTCTCCTATTCTCTCCGACTATTTTTCTGACTTGTCGGCAGTGGCCGGCGGATGATGATGGTGAGACACTTTTCCTCTTTTTCTGAATGAATGTTAACCCATGAGTGATAGGTGTTGCTCTTACTTAACCCCTTATTCTCTTCTCTTCTCTTAACCCGCTACTCTTCCTTTCTCTCGGGCTAACCTTAGAGTGGATCTTAGGGTCTTTGTTAGCCTTAGCTTCTGTAGATCTGTAGATCGTGAAGTTTTATTTTCGTAGATAGGATTATGGAGTGGACGGATAAGTGGCAGATGCAATTTAACGTAGATAAATGTAAAGTTTTGCATATAGGTTCTCGCAACAATAATTACGTGTACACGATGGATGATAGGGATTTAGCGAGCGTTGACGAGGAAGTAGATTTAGGCGTACGCGTAACTAAAGATTTAAAGGTTAGGAACCAGTGCCTGGAGTCTTGCGCAAAAGCTAATAGGATGTTAGGCTTCATAGCGCGTAATTTCGAATTTAAATCGAAGGATATTATATTGCCCCTTTACAAGTCCCTAGTCAGGCCTCATTTGGAATATGCCGTTCAATTTTGGTGCCCGTACTTGCGTGAGGATATTGATAGGTTAGAAAGGGTTCAGCGTCGTGCCACGAAACTTATTCCGGCATTGCGCAATAAGCCTTATGAAGATAGGATTAAAGTGTTAGACTTGTATTCACTCGAAACTAGGAGATTAAGGGGGGAGCTTATGAAGTTTTCAAAATCGTTAATAACATCGATAACGTAAATTTTGACAAATTGTTCACTTTCGATAATAGTAATACTCGCAATAACGGATTCAAGTTGCGTGGCAGACGTTTCATTACTAATATCGCTAAAAACTTCTTTACGTTTAAAGTAATTGATAAATGGAATAATCTTCCCGCGTCAGTCGTTCATTCTACCAGCGTTAGGAACCAGTGCCTGGAGTCTTGCGCAAAAGCGAATAGGATGTTAGGCTTCATAGCGCGTAATTTCGAATTTAAATCGAAGGATATTATATTGCCCCTTTACAATTCCCTAGTCAGGCCTCATTTAGAATATGCCGTTCAGTTTTGGTGCCCGTATTTGCGCGAGGATATTGATAGGTTAGAAAGGGTTCAGCGTCGTGCCACGAAACTAATTCCGTCATTGCGCAACAAGCCTTATGAAAATAGGATTAAAGTGTTAGACTTGTATTCACTCGAAACTAGGAGATTAAGGGGGGAGCTTATTGAAGTTTTCAAAATCGTTAATAACATCGATAACGTAAATTTTGACAAATTGTTCACTTTCGATAATAGTAATACTCGCAATAACGGATTCAAGTTGCGTGGCAGACGTTTCATTACTAATATCGCTAAAAACTTCTTTACGTTTAAAGTAATTGATAAATGGAATAATCTTCCCGCGTCAGTCGTTCATTCTACCAGCGTTAATGTGTTTAAGAACCGTCTTGACAGACATTTTAAATATTAACGTTGTTTAAAAAAAAGAAAGTTAACAACAGGAGCTCTGGTGGTGGTGCTCGAGGATGAGTCTGTTGACGATGAATGCCAGCTTGTGACATGCCAGCGTGTGATGCCAGCAAAAAAAAAAAAAAAAAAATTAGACTAACACGAATGTAGATGTAGCTCATAGCGTAAACTAACCCACTTTTGTTTAACTTTACCTACTTTTTTTTTTTTTCTTATCCTCCTTACTTTGCATGTCTCTAACTCTTTCTTGCATGTTTGTAGTTTGCATGGTATGACAGTGAGTTAAGACTGTGTTTGCATGGTTTGTAAGCGTTCTTATTTTACTTCTTTTCATCTTTCACCCCTCTCCTATATTCTCCGACTATTTTTCTGACTTGTCGGCAGTGGCCGGCGGATGATGATGGTGAGACTTTTCCTCTTTTTCTGAATGAATGTTAACCCACGAATGATAGGTGTTGCCTTACTTAACCCCTTATTCTCCTCTCTTCTCTTAACCCCTACTCTCCTTTCTCTCGGGCTAGCCTTAGAGTGGATCTTAGGGTCTTTGTTAGCCTTAGCTTCTGTAGATCTGTAGATCGTGAAGTTTTATTTTCGTAACTAAAAGCTGTCTTTTTACAGCGTTAAATTTTAGTCGAAAAATTACCCGACATGGCCAAAGTTTCTCCATATTCATTCGTTCTTTGTTGTAAAAGATAATATGAGAAGGTTTGAATTTATTAGGACAGTTCTCTGGTTTGATGATGCTGTACTGTATCTTTTTGCCAATTTCAATTTATTAAATCTGTTTATCATCCTCTGATAGTGAGTGAGTTAAGTGTTCCAATAATTCCGTTATTTCTCGCCTGATTTGTGCCTTAATTAAAATGTAGTACTGCATGTATAGACTGTCGTACTAAGTTTTTAATAATAATAATAAACTATACATAGTGATGTGTAAAAGTTTTGATATTTTGGATACTTTTGTTTGTTCGTGTTATTCAGTTTTCTTGTGTCGCTCATTGTTGTGTCGCTCATTATTATTATTATTACAAAATGTAACTACTATTAAAAATCACTTTAATGCAGTCGACTTTAAAATCTTCCGTAAAGTTCGCGTCATTCAGTGTCGGTTATCTGGGATTAAACTCGGAATGTGAAGATCCCAGGTTCGACTCTGCACCTTTGTTTTGAGGTGGACCAGTCACTCACCCGCAATGTTTGGGCACGGTTAATTCTCGAGAGTTCATAAACTTTTATTCATAAATTACCACACTTAGTACATTTGAAATTTAACTTAGCCAAGGCCTGTTCCAATTAATTCTGAAAAATGGGAAGAATGATGCAGTGGCGATCGTGCTGTACGTCATTTATTTGGCTCGACCAAGTTTTCCTGCAAAAATTGTTTACCCGATTGATGACGTTACTGCCCGTTTCATCAAAGCCTACCTATGTCTAGTCGGAGTACACTTCAACAAAATTTCATAGTTTTAAGTGATCGAGAAAAACCAGTCTGACCATACACTTACTGCACAACCATCAAAATTTTGAGCTTCGTAACCGAAGCTAGTGGGACGAACTTTTGTGAAACTGCATTTAAAACACGAGTGACTCGTGGAACTAAAGTAAATGTTGAGGTCAATATGGCTTAAACCATTAAACTCAATCGATCACTTAATCTTAGTTTGGAGGTGTCCTCTTAATACGCATCGCATATGTATAAATATTATATTGGATAGGCAATAGTTTCTTTATGAACAGTGTGGGGTGGAAATTTTATAATCTGTATTTTATAAATAAAAGAATATAATTTTGACACCCATCACCTGTATCAGGAGCAAATCTAAGCTTAAATTTAGGTTTCCGTTTCCAACTTATCAGTAATGGAACATTTCATTCTTCGTACTAAAATTAGTCACAGTTTTGACATTGTAAGGGATTTTCCTGAACCATGAAAAACGTTTTCATCATTTTCTTATTGTCGCTGCATCTCTATATAATCCAGGATATTAATAGCAGGTAAGGGGTTCCATTATTATTATTATTACTACTAGTACAGTTCCCGTCGCTTCGCTAACGGTTAGACAGGCTAAACTACAGAAAAGAACGCAGCCGTGAAAATTTTGAGCTTCACATTGTGTCAACATTTCTGAATCTGGTATCTCCCAAAACCTCACCATTCGATCAATAATGGCTTTAAAATTTCTGTTCATAATCGTTATGAAATTATTTACACTTATAATGCGGATGTGGACTGACTACATACCGGTAGGCTTTGGTTTTCATACCCTCTGCTGAATGAAGGACGTTAAACTGACCAATGAACCAATCAATTTGCAAAATTTACTAGCTCCCTAGCATAGTCATCTAACAGGTTTTTAGGTTTCTTACCACTTTTGTGAGGGGAAGTATTGATTCAAAGCAATTAAACAATATTAGCAAGAAAGCTAGATTAGTTGTGTAATGGAGTAAATGTCATTGACTAATGACACTGGATTGTGGACATTTGTGTTTAAGTTGTTCATTTCTAGATTTTTTTTTGGGGGGGGGGGGGTGATGCTGGTCATCGAGAAGTTAGAATTGTGCTTATGAATGGGACAAGAACAGTATTTTCGTCGTTTTAGGCTAGAGTTACGAAATGCAACCTTGGTTGCATTTCCTGAATTTCACAAAGAAAAGGTAAGTTCACTTTAAATATAGGCTCTCTCTGAATGAGATGTAGTGAAAGACCCTAAATGTTGAGCATATGGTAAGTAAAACGTAACTTATTACACCGGTTAGTAGATGGCTACTGAAACTAGGCCTAACGTAGGTCTTGTATTACTGTCTGTTTCTCAATTAAAAAAAAATAAAAAATACGCTATAATCTTTACCTACAAATTCTCTGAAAAGATCCATTGGTAAAACTTTACTATCCAGACAGTGTTCAGAGAAGAGTCCATAGGGCTCTAATTACTAACCTAACCTAGCCTACTTTAACATATTACGAAGTCATGGACTCTGAACAGTTCAATCTGGATAGTAAAGTTTTGCCGATCGATTTAAAATTAAATTGCTATTGACTTGGAAATAGGAAATTATCTGCGTTTAAGGGTTAAATAACTAGTGTTTAAACACTGTTATAAAAGACATTATTCAATTTACTATTTTATTAACTTTAAAAGCTTTTAAAGCATTACATTAAATTGATTAGACCAAAAAAATAAGTTAAAATTATTTCCGGCAATTTAGATATAAAAAGATGACACTGAATTGATTTTTTCATGACCTCCTTCCGGTATACAAGGATGTGCAAATTTATTAAGCGAATAATCTAAAAGTACACGTTTATTTTTTTCCTAATAATAATATTTTTATGAACCTTTCTTCTAATGTTCCCGCAACAAAGCTTCGAGACAGATCATATCATTCGCTGCGGACGCACAACAGGGCTTATATCAAATTCATCCCAGATAGCAAGGATACATAGGGCCGACGGTATTTGAGATACAGTATACCAAATACGTCTGATCTTAAATTAGGTACGGTAACTAATCATTAATTGTGGTTTTTTTGGCGCTTTTTCGTTATTTACCCACATATTCTTTTCGTTATTTACTCGCATATTAAGCTGTAAATAGCAAAAAAGAATAGAAGAAAAAAAAATTTGGTGAATAGTCCATGCTGCTTGAGCCAATCAATAGTGTCCTTTGTTAGTAGCCGTCAAACGATGTAGTTCTCATAAATTTAGGGGCGTTCAGTTAGAACCAGTCGTGATATTTTCGTTAAAATAACGAAAATATCAACTTAACCTAACCAATTGTCAAGGGCCTACAGTTGACCTAACCGGGCATTCAATTACCCTTGTAATTATATCGAAAAAATATGTGTGTGTACACAGTAGCAGAAAAATTTAAAAAAAAGTTGCGGGTAAATAACGAAAAAGCGTTTTTTTCCATGTTAGTTTTATATATGATCTTTTGTACAAAAATTATGATGATTTGCTGTGCAAACGATGACTTAACCAGTTAATTTTGACTTCCATATGACTTTTTCAGTTTGTAGGAAAACTAGTTATGTGTTAGTTTAAACCTTTGAAAAGAATATTTCTTAAGTTATCCGTTAAGTTGTTTCTTAATTGGATTCGCTTAACTATGTAGTATACGTTTTGTTTGCTTTGAAGTTTGAACCCATCAAATAATAAGATTAGAGCACCATTTCAATTTTGCTATATTTACGAATTATAGTAGTAATCTTAATGAAGCTAGAAACTAGGCAAATAAAATGTTAGCTACTATCAATAGTAATGTTAGCTAAAACAGCAAAGTTATTTATTATAGACTTCATAATCCTAAGCAATGGTTTGGTCTGTTCAATAGGTGGATGGGTAACTATCCTCTGCATTCAGATGATGTAGCGACCCCTGGTGTTCAAATCCCATGTAAAACTGGAGCTCCCATCCGTTACGTGACCTTTCTTGTTACGAACGAGGTTAAATAACCCCAAACATTATTATTAAAATAATTCTTTTGCTGGGTTTCCTCTGGAATACTTCATTCCACCTCAGGCTTATCCTAGACCGGAGGCCCATGGCCCATTTGCTTGTCTTTTAGCATCATGTTAATAACAAAAATTTGCTTATTAAACTTCATAGAAACACCAGCAGCTTAGCAACATGGGGGTGGGCCATGAATTATTCGAATCAGCTCCAGTGGGCCATCGCTTCAAAAAGGTTCGGAACCACTGTCCTAGACATATTTGAACGTATACTGAAGGGGAATAAAGTTTTTCCCTACGTAAAAAAAATTAGAATACAGTCAGAGATTGAAGGAATTGGGGATGTTTTCTTACTAGAGAAGATTAGAAGTTTTAAAGTTTTGCTGATCTAGATAATTTAAATAACTTTTCATTACATTTACTGTATAAACCTGAAACATAAGATTTAGGAAACTGACATGCGTCTTGGATGTCAATAAATACTTTAGTCATAGTGGTAAATTTTTGGAATAACAACTTGTGATGAATACTGTGATAATTACTAATTTTTCAGAAAAGGTTAGGTCTTTTCATGGATAAAGAAGAAAATTTGTAATTAATATAAAGTTTAGGAGTGATGAGACAGACAATTAAACACTTTCTTGATTGAAAGATACATCCTGTTAAACGTTTTATTACTAGTTTTCCTCACTGATGGAGATATTTATTTTGGAAAGCACTGTCGTCATGCAGTCAACCTTCATAGGCCGTGGAGGCCTGTGGCTTTTTGTTGATTGTCGACTTGTTCTAATACATTTCGAAGGATTTAACTCGATTTAACTAACTTCACGGTATTAATGTACACAGAATTTTCTCCATTATAATTGTACGCTTTAAATTAAAATGATGACAGAAAAGATGATGAGCTAAAACAGAAGTTTTTGAAACAGCCAAGTTGTTGTTGTTGTTGTTTAGCCGATCAGCCCACCCTGAACGAGCAAGCCGCGCGGCGGCACGCAGGTAACCGATCACCCTTTCCGGAGTGGACCAGAGGTTCAGCGCACTAGTGATGTGTTGTGTTGTGTTGTGTTCGTTGTTGTGCTAGAGCGGTACAGTCTGTCATAATGTGTTCAATTGTTTGTGATGTGTCCTGGCACAGGTGGCAGGTGTCGTCTGTGGAGTTGTCTAGTCTGTGTTTATATGTCTGTAAGTTGGGGTGATCTCCACATCGGAATCGTGCTAAGTTAACTCGATCCGATCTGCTCAGGCTGATCTCTGACTTGTGTGATGTTTGTGGGGCATGGTATGGAATGGAGTATTTGGTTATAATGTCTCTCTGGTGTTACCTTAATGGTGCGAGGTGTCGGTGCATGATTGTACATGTAGTGGCAAGGGTGTTGTGGGTTAGTTGTCGCTGCTGCCATGAATTGTGTTCCCCTCATGTCTAAATGTTCCCTAACTTTCAGTATTTTTGTTCTGTGTGCAGGTGTTCTATTGGTGTTGTTTGAGTGCATCCTGTAATGATACGAAGTGCGTTGTTTTGTATTGTTTGTAAGGTGTTTGTGTGTGTGTTTGAGATAATGGGTGCCCAGCATGGGCTAGCATAGTCCATAACTGAACGAATATGTTGTTTGTATATGAGTGATGTTGTTTCCTGCTGGTGTCCAAAGTTTGTGCCTGTTAGTACCCTAAGCGTGTTAAGTCTTGACGTACATTTGTTTTTAATGTCCTGAATGTGGTTTGCAAAAGATAATGATGTGTTGTATGTGACCCCAAGTATTTTGTTCCTGCGAGTGTGTGGAATGTTGGTGGTGTTTAGTGTAAGCTGTGGAGTTATCTGGTGTTCTTTTGTATTGCTTGTAAGCAAGGTTGATTTTGTGGGCGCTACTTTGAGTCTATTGTGTGTGAGCCAGTCTTGTATACTGTTTATGTATGTTTGTAGGTTATTTGTAGCAGTGTCGATGTTGTTTTGGGTGGATGTTAGAGTGATGTCATCTGCATATGATGATAAAGTAAGCTTGTTATCTATGGGTGTTGGAATGTCATGCATGTATAAGTTGAAGAGTGTTGGTGAGAGAACAGAGCCTTGAGGGACCCCGTTCGGAAAAAGCTTGTTTTTGGATGACTTGCCATTAAATGTGATATGTGAGTATCTTCCTGAAAGATAGTTGCTCAGCCATCTTTCAGTGTTATTGTGCATGTTTGTGTTGAGTATTTTGTTTATGAGAGGGAAGCGTGGGATAGCATAAAATGCTTTACTAATGTCTATTGTTGCTAATAGTGTACGTTGAGCTGGTCGTCTGGAGTTGATGCCATCCATGATGTGCTGCGTGAGGTTAGTGAGTAATGTCGTGGTTGAGTGGTGAGGTCTGAATCCATGTTGAGTAGCCGATAGTGGTATGTGTGGGTTGGTGATTTGTAAGATTAGTCTTTCTGTTACTTTGGAAGGTGTGCATAGTAAAGTAATGGGTCTATAGGAAGCTGGTTCTGTTGGATTTTTGTTTGGTTTGAGTAGTGTAATAATTTTACCTTGACAGCCAAGTATTGCAGTGTTGTTATAGCCAGTTCAAAGATAGAGTTTTGAATTGGCTGTTACAAAATAAATAACTGTAAAATGTCAAAACTGGTTGGAATGTCATTTGCGCAGTATATCGCTTCATTTCCTTCGACTTTGGCATAAAAACTACGATAATTTAATATATGATCATGGTTTGGAAATAAAACCCTTAAAATGAATAAGTTCCATTAAATTAAATACTGAAAATGAGTAATTTTTGTAAATTTTTACGGGCCCAGTTGTTTGCACCAACTAACCTGATGAGGTTTGGTTGGGATCTGTTATGTGAAACGGAATGATTAATTATTACCCAATTTAACAGCCTACTTGAATTCTAACCCTCTCTTCTTTCACTGAAATCTCCATTTTTAGGTAACTTCATTGTTCCCCACCACTACTTTTGACTCCTCCCATTTCACTGACATCCCTGGCTTACTAGCTTACAACTTCTCTATCCTGAATGACCAAGAGCAGGTCGTACAGCACCCTATTCGTATCCCCGATCACCTTGGAGATAGACCCAACATACTGGATCTATTTCTAATCACTCATCCTTCTTACTCTGTCAAACTTTTTTTCTCCTTTGGGCTCCTCCAACTACAATCTTGTATCTGTTTCCTGTCCTAACATTCCAGTTCGGCCTTTACATCTTATCAAGAGGAAGTGCCTTTGGCACTTTGGCCCCACCGATTGAGAGGCTCATGGAATGATTAATTATAGTTTCCCTGGCTGAGGCCCCGACGAGTGTCCTGAGTGCATCACGGAGGTGATTCTCTCGAGCAAAAAAAAAAAAAAAGTTTTGCTATCCGCAACAGAGAGGTGGCTTTCAGAAAGTACCGTCCCCATCCATCTTCTGACTCTCACTTAGCTATTATATAAAAGTTCCTTCATCCGAAAAAATGTGAAAAATTGTCCAATTCTAATTCTTCTCTCTTTCTCTGGCATCTAGCTAAGAAATTCTCCAACAATTTTACTTCTTTTTTTCGCGCCTCTTTTCCTTTCTGACGGCTCAGTTCCCGTCTCTTCTCCTGACAAAGCTGAACTCTTTGTTCAAACTTTCACCTCCAACTCAACCCTGGACGATTCCGGTGCTGTTCCTCCATCAACTCCCTCTGACCCAATTATGTCTGAAATTAGAATCCTTCCAAAGATGTTCTTTCTGCTCTATCTGGGCTCAACTCTAGGAATGCGTATGGCCCTTTATGCTGTCCCTCCTCTTGTTCTCAAGAACTGTGCTTCTGTGCTGACACTCTGCCTAAGAAACTCTTTTGTCTTTGCTTTTCATCTGGTACTTTTCCTTCCTGCTGGAAGTTCGCTTTCACTCAACCTGTCCCAAAGAAGGATGACTGCTCTCAACTCTCGAACTATTGTCCATTTGCTTTCATTTCTTGCCTTTCTAAAGTTTTTTAATATATCCTTAATAATAATAATAATAATAATAGGCCTGCGAATGAGAACTTTGTAAGAGTTGCTTTCTTACTAATAACTGATTTTATATAATTCAACTACGCTGATTTCGAATAAGGTGTCCATTTTTTTCTATCACGTAAGGATTTTCTGCGAACTGGAAAGGAAAAAACAACAACATAGATAAATATTATTTATTTCAATTTACATTAGGTACCTATTTCGCTTTATACTAATTACAAATGCAAACAACTTTAAAAAAGAAAGAAGACTATTCATGTCAATTACATATTCATCTTTATTTATCCTGAATTTTTTTTTGAGAGATCTATGCCTTTAGATTTCGAATGTACGCGCCGTTCCTTTTCTTTTATGTAATAATTCTGGAGTATTCCGTTTCAACATCCAGCAGTAATCAGCCATCATGCTGATGTCCCACCATCCCTGAGATCTCTTCTCCATTTCTTTGATGGAAACCTATTCTCCTTGTTCTTCGCTGAGTGCTCAGAGATTCTCAGGGAAGTAATCCAAGTGTGGATGTAAGAAATGTAATTTTAAACTCGTATTACAACCTAACTCTTTGACAGGGCCGGATTTAGGAGGGCCAAGTGGGCAGCTGCCCATGGGCCTCCACATCTTGGGGGCCTCCACACATTGACAAGCCATTATCAAAATAGAAAAAACCCGAAACTAGAAAAACCCGATAGATGATCAACAAAAAAAACACGCGCATCCAATACCACTGTAGTACATAACTTTTACCAATTACTATTTGTTGTGTACTGATTATTATTTTGTTTTATTACTCTTTTAGGCCTACTCTCACTATAATGGAATACCCGAGTAACCCGAGGCTTTCATTTTTTGCAGAAATGAGTGGAATGGACAGACACAAGAGTGCACGATGTTTTGAAAGTGTATGTATGTTAATTATATTATGAATGTTATGGATGACTTCAATTATGTCTTCCCCTAAGGTAGGGGGGCCTCCACATGGAGGCTGCCCAGGGCATCCACACGTCTAAATCCGGCTCTGCTCTTTGAACTTATTTAGCATGTTGTTCACAATGTTTTGGTAATTTGAGTCCTTGTTCCCCAAAAATTTGCTGATAACATCCTTAAAAGCAATCCACGCTTCTTTTTCAAGATTGTTCATTGTTTTTTCAAAGTGTTCATCCAAAGTCAGATTTCTAATCTGTGGACCAACAAAAATTCCTACTTTCAATTTTGCTTCCGAAAGAGTTGGGAATTTACCACGCAGGTACTTAAAACAATCTCCATCTTCGTCCAAGGCCTTAACAAATTGCTTCATCAAGCCCAATTTTATGTGAATCTGAGGTAAAAGGACTTTCTTCGTGTCAACCAAACTTTCACGTTGAATGTTTTTAGAACCAGGTGTCAGGTTGACTCCGTGGCCATTCCTTTTTTATCCAGTGCTGAGTTCTTGCTCGGCTATCCCATTCACACAAAAAACATGGAAACTTCGTATAACCTGGTTGTTGACCTAACAACATGCAGTACAAATCACTTTTAAGTCTCCACAAAGTAGCCAACCGTGTTCTTGTATTTAACCTTAGCTAGAAGAAGCTCAAGATTTTCGCACGTTTCCTTCAAGTGAACCGAATGAGCCACAGGAACGGATGTATACAAGTTACCGTTGTGAAGAGGACGCCTTTTAGACTTCTTTGGAGGAATTAATGAAAAGTCTCCCCTCATTTGGGTCATAGACTGCAGCGCCTAGCTTAAGTATTAGTTCCGAAACATTGTTGCCAATATACCAGTGAATTTTCTTGAGAAAAATATTGGACGAATTTTTTTTCTCGATTTCTGTACCAGTAAAATGATGTCCCGGGAGAAAGCAAGTTCTTTGCACGAAGTCTGGATCGCAAAATCTCTGAAGAATCCTTTGGGAGACAATCTCTTACCAAATCATTAAGTTCACTTTGTGTAAACAATCGAGGTTCACCAGATGTTTCGGTTTGAAAACAATCAATATCATCTTTTCAATCATCATCATCAGACACCGAATCAGATGAAGTTATATCGGGAGTATTTGGTTTTGAAGGTACAGGTATACCAGGTCCATGAGCAACAGGTCTTATAGCAGACTGAAAGTTTGGATAAAAAATTTCCTTTTTATGTTTAGTATTGTAGCCTTGCACGTTATATGAATAAAAATAGCAGTCATTGCTGTGATTTCTAGGCTCACGCCAGACCATTGGAATCCCAAAAGGTAAAGAATCCTTTTTACCTTTACTCCACGGTCTAAGTGGAGCCCATGATTTGTCTTGATCCCCAAGTTTCATTCTGAAGTACGCATAGTATGCTTTCTTGAAGAAGTTGTAATATCTCGCCTTTGTTTTTACACTAAATCTTCCACAAATATAACAGAAAATGTTTGGGCTATTTACACACCCTCTGGTTGCCATAGTGAGAAATATAACACTGGGGAACACAACTTTTGGTGACTTAGATGTTAGACCTGTTTCTGGGTATACTGAGGTCGCTGATTCTAAAAATGACATTAGTTTTTCTCCATTAGCTCTGCTTATCAAGATATGATATATATCTATATATTTCTATATAATGTATATAATATTATATAATTGCTGACTGGCAATCACTGTTGTTGTCAATTGAATACAAAAGTATGATGAATGTCAGCAAAAATAGTGTATTAACATCAAACAAGCATAAGGTACGAAAAATATTTATTAAATTCAAACAAGCTTGAGACACGAACGGCAAAAAAGTTCTTTCATTGAGACATCTCACATAAACCGCGTTTCTGAGATTTCTTGCGATGAGATGTGCCAGGACATTCGCGTTGGATGCTCCAGCAGTAATCTGCCATCATGTGAGTATCCCATCGTCCGCGGTACCGTTCTTCCATGGTCCTTAGTTCTTGGTGAAATCGTTCACTCTGTTCCTCGCTTAGATCACCGAGGTTATCTGGGAAACGATCCAAATGACCGTGGAGGTAATGCAGTTTGATGCTCATTTTACAGCCAAGTTTACAAAAAGAAGAGAGCATATTCTCCACTAGTTCACCGTAGTTATCGGCCTTATAGTTCCCAAGGAAATTCTTCACAACCATACTAAACGATGACCACGCACGTGCCTCAATGTTGTCCATTGAATCTTGGAAACGCGGGTCTTTCATGAGTTCCCGGATTTGCGGTCCATCGAAAATACCTGCCTTCAGCTTTTCCATGCTCAGCGCAGGAAATTTTCTACATATGTAGCCAAAACACGTCCCATCTCTGTTCAAAGCCTTTATAAATTGTTTCATCAAACCTAGTTTGATGTGCAGTGGTGGCAATATGATCCTTTCTCTGTCAACCAAAGCTTCTTTGATGATATTTTTTCTCCAACCACCATGTTTTCTCTCAGAGGCCACTGTCTTCTCACCCAGTGTTCATCTTTAGCTCTACTGTCCCAGAGACATATAAAGCACGGGTACTTGGTGTACCCGCTCTGCTGGCCCAGGAGAAAATTCGCCATCTTCAGATCCACACAGATCACCCATTGGTGGTCTCGGTATGATATCTTTTCTAGGACTAGGGCGACTGTCCCGTGCTCTTCTCTCATACCGACTGAGTGACCAATTGGGATTGATCTGTATCTGTTGCCGTTGTGTAGAAGAACACATTTTAGGCTCCGTTTGGAGCTATACTGAATAACCGCCATTCACTTGGTGTATTCCGATATGCCCATTTTCATCAGCAATCCGCGCACATTGTTGCAGAAAACTAAATCGTTCTCTTTTGAGAAGAAGGGCAGTAAATCCTTTTCTCTGTCGCGATATAACGTGATTTTGGTTCCCGGCAGCAGTAAATTTTTTTCTCCCAGCCTGGAAGCTAACAATTCAGACGATTTCTTCGAAAGACTTAAGTCCCTTATGAGGTCGTTTAATTCGTGTTGACTAAAACCTTCTGCAACTGATGACGGTCCTTCGAAATCACTGTCATTTTGCCCACATATGCTTTCTTTGTCAGTAGCAGATTCATCATCTTCTTGAGGGAGCTCTGGAAGATGGCTGAATGATGGGACAGGTATCTCATCTGAATGTGAAACAGGCCGTCTAGCTGAGTCTATGTCAGGATACGTCCATTGATACCCTTTATATTCACCAAACAAAAGTAACAGTCATCACTGTGGTTTCTCTGTTCTCTCCATACCATTGGTATACCAAATTTCAGGCACCTCCTCTTTCCGTTGGTCCATTGCCGCAGATGCTCCGTACACGTTTTACACACAACATGAGGACCCATGGCTTATCTTGGTCCCCTAGTTGTACTTTGAAATAGGCAAAATAAGCTTTTTTCACAAAATTAGTAATAGTTTTTCTCTGTTCAATGAACGTGTACTCTCCGCAGATAAAACAAAACACATCTGGATGATTTAAACACTTTCTTCGTAATGAAGCCATGTCAACACCTGTAACAGGAAAAAATTCACGTTAGTACATGTACAATACACATGCAAAACAGCAACATCAGGAAAATCATAGCTACAATTTAATTATACAGATGCATTTAGATTTACGAGCAACTCATAATACCGTTCCAGAAGGGTAATAAAGTAGGTAATATCTCAACAACTAGAGCTGCTAGAACAAAATGGATGATATTTTCTGAATCAGTGGCATGAAAATATCCAGAATAAGGTCAAATCTCAGGCACCAAGAAAAAAAAATTTTTTTGTTCCCCAGTGATAATCACAGTGCACCTTTGAATAATAAAGAACTATAACCTCGCACGCACTAAATAGACTGACTCATCCCGTGGCTTGTCAATCACTTATATACTAGCGGTGCGTTTCTCGAATGTTCTGGAAGACGCTATGACGTCACTTTGATCTGGAAGCATTTATAGGCAGTAGTTTTTAATCAAAATTTAATTGAGTCAATTTTAATGAAAATTACTTACATATGTAGTATGACATTTTGTAACAAATCTATACGTGATGGCGAAAAATTAATAATTTTCGGAATCAGCGTGCGAAAATTACTGTACAAGTCATAAAATATTTCGGACAACAAAACCATCGCAGGCCTGTGTAATAGGAAGATTCTTAAACGCCTCTCTTCTTACAATCTTCTTTCAGATCGTCAGTATGGGTTCCGTAAGGGACGCTCCACTGGCGACTTCCTTGCATATCTCTGACTATGTCATCCTCTCTTCTGTATTTCGGTGAAACCTTTGCTCTTGCGCTAGACATATCAAAAGCTTTTGATAGACTCTGGCACAAATCTTTAATTTCCAAACTGCTCTCCTTCAGTTTCTATCGTTCTATCTGTGCCTTCATCTCTCATTTCCTTTCTAGCCAATCTATAGCTGCGGTTGTAGATGGCCACTGTTCTTCTCCTAAAGCTATTAACAGTGGTGTTCCTCACGGTTCTGTTCTGTCACCCACTCTTTTCCTTTTATTTATCAATGATCTATTAAGTCGCACTTCCTGTCCTTTCCACTCGTATGCCGATGATTCCAATCTTTACTTCTCTACCCGCTTCGCAAAGCGTCCCTCTCAACAGATACTCCATGCTTCACGTAGGCCGGCTATGGTATTCCTGATTGGGAGAGAGAAACCTTGTGGCTTTCAATGACAAAAACTCGGTTCCTCCATCTGTCTACTCGTCACAATCTTCAACAATACACAACTCAATCCTCCTCCTCGTAACATTCTTGGTGTTTCCTTTTCTCGTGATCATACATACACTGGTCACCTTCTGAAGGGAAAGTCGAGTGAAAAGATCAGACTCTGATTATTCCAAAAGACGGGGGGGGCATAAACTACACCCGTACAGGTGTTAAAGGAAGAGTCGGGGAGGCAGTCCAGGGGAGCAGAAGCCAGGGTTGAGAGGGACAAAACCTTCTAGTACTGGGCCCTGGAGGAGACTTGCACCACAAAAGAGCCATCGTTTTGGGGCTACATCTGTCGGGGATCGTCACAGTGGGACGTGGTCATCATAGACCTTAAAAACATCCCGCTGTGAGAGAGTAGTCTCATCTGAATAGAACCTGTAATGAGATTGCCGAGATTCTACAGATGTGAAGCATGTTAGGAGTGATTAATAAAAATGAATATTTTCTCTCTTAGAGAAATAATGGACTAGTTCCTAACGTGGGCGCCACCGCCCCCAGTGAGTGTTTGAGAATCTTAGGGGGGGTGCACTAGGAAACTAAAATTGTTACCTTCTATTAATAAATCACTTATCCTGTTATATTATTATCTGTAAGAGGGGGCACCAGCAAATATTGGACATAAGGGGGCGTTGGCCTAAAAAAGGTTGGGAACCCACTGGACTAGTGTATTTACCTTGCGCCAATCCTCCTTCGACCAGCATCCCTGTTGCTTAGCCCAAGCCAATCGCTTCTTTTTCTTTGCCAAAGTAAGGAAGCAAGTGTAGTTTACGTACCCCTGACGCAAACGGGGACACAAACTACACTAGAATAATTTAAGGGAACGTAAACTACACTTACTCCAAAGTAAGCAGCTTCTTCTTTAAAGGACATTTGGTGATTGTCCCAGCAGAAATAAGGAAGCAGCATACAGTACTCGAGCTCGCTGACACACAGCTCCTGTAAAAACCCACTACAGATCTGTATTTGTCTTTTCTTCGTTCATCCTAGGTGTAGTATACCTTTTTCTAACACACTTTCCCTTCCCTTCCCTTCCCTTTTGGTGAAATAGACCCCTCCGAGTCCGAAATTTCTGAGTTTGCTGTACAGTGCTCCGATTCACACAACATACCGTAGTTTACGCCTCATAAGACACAAGTGGTCAGATGCACCCTATATTTAGCAAAGAATATTTAATAAAAAAATATTTCGAAGATTTATCAGCCTGACAAAAAATATATTCCCATAACTTTATTAAAAGAACATTAAACAAAACAATAACATAAGCCCTGAAGTGATTTTTGGAGACGTTTTTCAGGAAAAAAAGTAGCGTCTTATGAGGAGTAAAATATGGTACTTTTTTGTCATCTCACTTGGGCTTTTACTGGTATTCACTCAATAACTACTGTGGACCTTTTTCTTGTTGTGGCAACCATTTTGTATTATACTATCTGCAAAACAAGAACAGTCAATCCGCGGTTTTGAAGTTAATTTGCACACTACTGTAGTTACAGGCTTGGAGGGAGTTCAGTTGCTTTAAGTAAAATTATAGTTCTCGATCTTGGGAAGAGCTTTGAGTGTTAACCTTGGTTTTGCTTCCGCCCGAATTGTTCATTCTGACGAAGGTCAAGCTTGTCACTCCACCTTAGACTTAGTTTAATGTGAAATTCGAACCACTAGGTTACACAGGGTACCTATTTATCTATTGACCAATTTGTGTGTGTGGAAGGTTGAACAGCTGGGTTTTGCTGCGCGCCGACATTATAATTTTTTATTTTAATTATTTCAACAAATTTAAGTCCGGATAATTAAAAACCAGTTTCAATGAAATTTTATTTTCATATAATACTGGCAGCCATTTCAGACTGCCAAAGCATGATGGACAATACCTAAAATGAATTTAGTTACACAAATGTTTTTTTTTATAAGCATTTGATGACTTTCAACTTTTGTTTTTAAATGGTCCTCAATTTTAGTTTTGAAAAACATAAATGAAGCTTTGAAATGAATTTGAATTTATTTTTACATTTACAAATTAAAGGTTGGAATGTTGTAGTCTAAATTTTGCTCAACGATGATTTCGTTAGGCGGGAGATTCCTTGGTGAGACTTTTTGTGCAGATTTTATTCCAAATGGGCAAACCAATTAGTAGATTTTACATTATAAAATTACAACTTAGCCGTGGAGATAACAGAAATCTAGACATAAGACTACTTGTATTGAGCAAAGCTACAAGGCTTAAGTGACTCTATATAGTATAACTTATCATATACAAGCAAATTATATTTACAGTTTATAATTCCAATTACACTTAAGACACATAACAACACCTCTACTCAGCTGTTTTCTCCTATAAAAGCGAAAATAAATCCCGAAGAACATTTTCCCCCCCTTTAAATCCAAAATCTCCGTCTTAAGTGCGAAATGAATTTCAAAATACAACAAAACTCGAGATACTTAAATTTATACAATATTGTCATTTCAAGTTCTAAATATGCCATTCAAGAAAGCATGGAGTAATATTATATATAATATATATATATATATATATATATATATATATATAAACTACTAAAAACCTTAGATAAAAAATAAAGCTTAATTTGATACATTTCCATACAATGTAGTCAGAAAACAAAGAAGTGTATTTAAATAGTTAAAAATCGATGATCTATAGAGAACACTTTAGGATTCCATAAAGCTCCTCCTTCAATTCACTTACTTGGATACAGACATATACGAGAGAGAAAAAAAATCGTTTTGTGAATTATTTTAGAGAAAAAATTGTGCATGAATTTATTAATGTTCAAGCCCAAATATTTGACGTAATAAAGGAAAGACCTAAGACCCAATTTTATTAACGTAATGAGGTCTTGCGGCCAAGCTTTTTTTTTTTTTAAATATAAAGGGCTTTGAGGCCCAATTTTACTGATGTCAGTGTGTTCACGATCCAGTCTATCATAAAAGGGCTATAAAGTCCACTTTTATTGACATCATGAGGTTTTACCACCCGATTTTTCCGACGCCTTAAAAACACAAGGCCCAATTTTCTGGCATCGTAAGAGCAGCATTAAAGACCTAACTGTACTGACAACTAGTTGGCATGAGCACCCAATGTTGATGACGACATACAAGAACAGAGACAAAATGTTAGAAACTGGATTTTAAGAGACCCAATTTTTTACATTTAGTAGGGCTTTAGACAACTTCAGCCTATACAAAATACACTGTAAATGAACAACGATTTAGTTTCATCTCGTTTCAGATAACCTTCCGACCCGCTATTCTTCCGGTTCCACTGAGGCAATGCATTACAATAAATCACCTCACAGCCTTTAATATAATTATTCAAGAACTTGAACCCATTACATCTAAACGTGTTAGAAAATTTATTATAAAATTAATATTATATAACTACATCCTCTAATAAATACTTAGCATATAACCCTATAACTGGTTATTATATTCTTTTTTTTACATTTTATTCACAATGACTGATTTTTGTCTTCTCTAAGGTAACTCCTATTCACCACTTCTAGTTGAATCTCTCCTCATTAATCCCCATCAGAAGTAATTATTATTATATATGTATATATATAATCAAATAAACAGGCAGGATTATATTAACTCCTTTATAGCTTCGGCAACGAAAAAGGAAAAGCTAATAAGGCCTATATTGTTGCAATAATAATAATAATAATAATGAGTGTTTCATTCGCAATCCAGGTTAATGAAACTTTAAAAATCCGTCTGTTACTGACTAGAAAAGAATGAATTATAATTCTATTAACTGTGCATCATACAGGTTAAAAATTCTTCAGCAGCTAAACATGCTACACTAGCCTCTTTGTAGTCCGACACCTCGTATTATATAAACCGTTCACACTTTACTTATCGTACTCCGGGGGAAAGAGAGTCCACCGCTGGTAAATATAAAAACCCTGCCGATGAATACCACAAACGACGATCCCCCAGCAGTGATGCCCAACTAAAAGGGGAGAGCTGGGCAGGCAAAAACCAAAGCTCTACCCAACCTTTTAAACCCTTTAACGGCTCCTATCGAGTATACTCGATTTAGGTTTTCTGTCGATCACTGAAACCCAGCACACTGATTCAGTGATGGCATTGAAAAAGAGCAGTTAAAGGGTTAGTGAAGCTGGTCTAAGTGTTCTGAAATATAGTAGTAGTAGTAGCAGTAGCAGCAGCAGCAGCACAAAAGTTTCCTCTTGCTAATTATTAACTTAACACGGGTGTATCAGTGATGCATACCACGTTGTAGGGAGGGTGGGGGACATTCGGTAGTCCGGTATGCCTCTGAAACCAATCGCGCCGGACTATAGAGAGGCTAGTATATATGCGTACATAGAATTACAACGATGTTGTAGCTAGAATGCCATACAAACGTTTTATGCTTCATTCATAGATATAGGCCTAACGAAGTTTTAAAAGATAAATGAATAAAAAAAAGTTGTAATTATTAACATACCTTCCTCAACTTTCACTTCGGATGATAAATAGGACAGACTCGTAGTGTAGATCTTTTAATAAATACTTGTCTAAACACAAAGTAGTTAATGCAAATCTTTAACTCAGCCAAAGGTCATTAACATAAATGATGCATAAGAATCCTAGAATATTTTAAGCTTAATGAAATCATTACAGTTTAATTAAATACCTTTACCTGCATCTCATAATGCACAAAGAGAAATACAACGCTTAAAAAGACGTGTGTGAATATTTACACCGTGTTAATACACCCATTGTATAGAGCACAGTGGCCAATTCGAACGATGGAATTGTAAAGTAATCTACATACACAAATAGCACATAGACCACTTTCACAATCCACAGCCAATTTTATTTTTAACATTGATACAGAGTTTAGGTTTATGCTTGGAATACAGTTCATTGACCAAGGACATTCATTTTCAGCCTATCAAATTAACCGTTCAAAATATAAAAATATATGTAAGAAAAACTACCATTCCTATGAGCTCTACGATTAATTAGGCAATATTTCAATATGAAAAAATATTTATATTTTAAAACAACGCAAATAAGTGCTTTAATATGGAACTTTTTGTTTAGTTAACAAAGTAACTAGTATACAAGTTTTATATTTAAAATGAGCTTTATGTATGTAGAAAACATTGCTAATTCCAAACCGCAAATAAATTCCGAATATTACAGATACTTAAAAAAAAAAGTGTATATATATAAACTCATACAAGGCCAAGCTCTAATAATGAACCGATAAGGGAAAAGGGGGGGGGGTTATCGGGTGAAAATACCATGTGCAAATAAATCTTCTACTCAAGAAGAACTTCCTCTTGTTATCTGGAGCTGATAGGGGGAAGGGTTCCTCTGAAGACAGGGTCAGCCCCAAAATGTTGGTTGGGCGGGTACACCTCCCCGTTGAGTTCGGGCATCATACCCCCATTGCGATATCGGGTCAATTCTGAATCAATCATACACACGACACGATCTTTGTCGAACTACGGGGAAAAAAAAATGACATTTGATTAGTAATCTCTAAATTCTAAATGAAAAAAAAACTTTCACTTATAATAAAATAAAAATGAATACGTTATAACGGATCTCCAAAGTTAAGGTGGTACGCGTGTGTGTGTGTGTTTTGTTTCCCCCCTCCCCACGGAGAGTATGAAATGGGTCCAAAGATAACGTATGTGCGTAACTTAAGTTATAATGAGGTACTATTACTAAATCGATGAATCTAGTCTTAAAACTAAACGTTTAAGGCCGGCCGCACACAGGATCGTCTTGCGATTCACGACTTGAGTTGTGACAACTCAAGGTGCGTGTGACTTTACATTGACAGAATGGGAGCCCCGCACAATGCAGTGACCGCGACAAGATTCCCTAGAATCCCGGCCTAAGAATGAACGAAATTTTTAAGTGTCATACTCACAAGACTAAAAAATTACAAATGCAAATATATCTTCCAACTACTTCATTCATACATTTCATATTCTGAAAATACTTTCCTTTTTTTAATAATAATAATAATAATAATAATAATATTTGCAGGTTGTTTAACCATCTTTGTAACATCAAAATCATAACGTCTACAGTTGGAAGGCAAAAAGGGAAAGTCTGCCACGTGTCATGTCCCTGCAACGGGACACGACACCGTTTCAAGAGAGACTTAGAGAGGCTCCTTAATCGCTGAAATCTCAAGGTCTAAGGCGAGACTCGAACCCAACACCTTCAGATTAACAACTCGGAGCTCTACCCTCATGGATGTGAAAGAAGGTAACTTTTGCAAACAATCTCATTCCGGAATTCGAGTGTCGTGCCCTAACCTGTCACTTTTTCTGAAGTTCGGCCTACGCACTCACTTGATTTATGAATCCAAATTTAACAAGTTCGTCAGCAAGGTTGTTCGCTCTCTCCTCCTCGCTGAGAACGCACGACAACTGACGATTCATTTTATCGTCGAGTCGGAGCGAAAGTGTCATCTGACGAAGAAAAAACTTGCGTTAATAATGGCCTCTCACGGGAACTCTTCTTTTCATTCCTTTCGTCATTTCACTTTTCCTTATTTTCCTCGAATTAACCACAAACCTAACTTTAAAATTACTTCTGCGACTTACGTTAACAACGCTTATCAAATGAACGCCTTTTACCAAATACTTAATAACTGAATACTTCAAAATAATTAAAACGACGTTCAAACAAACCACTGAAATTAACAGACAAGTTAACATCAACTTCTTAAAACGGAATGAAAACAAAGTTTATATCGTACAATAATCCTTTCCCTTCTTCGTTAGGTCTGACGGAGCACATCATGTTGATGATCTTCCTCATTTCCACGTCCTTTTCGTCAGGAGATTTTGATGATGAGGCACCTTCTGTCTCGGGGGACATGGGACGCGGGCGGACGAGGTGTGGGAGCTTAAACGCCGTCAGAGGATAGATGCCGTACCTGAAATAAAAACAATTGCCAGCGAAAGACCGAACACGGATATATATATATATATATATATATATATATATATATAATATAAAGTTTACAAAAGTAGGAGGAACATTATTATTTTTTTTTAAATATATACTGATTCAATTAATTTGTTATTTATTGACTTTTACAATCAAATAAATAAAAATTTGGAAAAAACAAAGGTATCTATTTTTGTCAACCCTCTGTATATGAGCTGATGTGAAAATACTGAAGGACGAAAAACCAAAATGGAAAGAACCCAAAAATCATTTAGAAAAATTGCAAACCCCAATTAATGAGGAGTAAAGACCACGATAAAAATCAGGATTGGGGAAATAAGTAATGAACAAGTGGTGATACCACCAAAATGACATGGCTGTAAAAATAGAGACAGACGAAGCGGAGCAACAACAACCACTTTGACTCGGTAAAACACATTTATGCAGCTTCTAAATTTTCCTCCCTTAGATTTACATAATAGAAAATTATTAACCAAATTAATTTTAATTTAGAGTAGAATTCAACTAACTATGGAATATAGTGAGACTTAGCCATTCTAATATAATATAGGTCATTCATAGACCTACTTCGTTCATGCCCAGGTTGAACCTATATCCATTTCGTTAACAAGCCCAAAACATTGACACTCAAAAACTAACTTAGCCTAACCTAATAATAACTCGTTAATTAAATGTCGTAAGGCTGTCTAAGTTCAGAAAGTCGATACGAACTAGTTACAATTGTGATGCAATACTTTCTTATATCAACACTGTCCACTTAAAATGTATTATGAAAAACTTATCCTTACCGAACATCTTCCATAAATTTTTCTAATTTCTCAGCAACATGAATCTCCGCCATTTTAACGAAGGTCGGTTCACGACCTTTGTGCGGCAGTTCCGCTACGATGCTATCATGATGGCATTGCTTCTGCAGCATGTCCTCCACGCAGTTATCCATATATTTATTAGCTGAAATTACATTAGTAATTTAAAAATCCATCTACATTAATATTATAATCTCAGAAAAGGTAAAAAAAAAAAAAAAATTGGAATGGCAAATCAAATATTTAATGCAGGATGACGACGACGTAAAACTAACGTTACTTCGCCTAACAACGATTTATTATTACATCCACGCACGCAGTACACCATGGGATGAGGGGGAGGGGAGACGAATACATTGACTTTTTGTACGATTTCGAAAAAAAAAGTTCGCCTGAAAAGAAAACTAAAAAGCATAAAAAATTATTAATTGCTCGTATTCCGTTTATGTCTAGACATTTTATTCTTTTTGATAAAAATAATAAAATTTAAAAAGCAAAAATAAATAACTAATTAGCAAATTTTTATACTTTTTAGAAATTTATTTCTGGTCGAAATGTTTTCCAAAAACTGTACAAATCGGGAAACTTGTTTTCTTCAGTGTGTTGCATAAAGTTATTTTCTATAATTTCCTCGTTGTCATCTGTCACTTTTCAGTTCTCGGTTACACTGTGTTAGTCATGATTTGAAGGACCATATCTGTCCGAGTGAGACATCTCTCTATCTCACTAACCGACTGACGGTAGAATACAAAAACGTGGCAAACTTCCAAGTAACAAAATAATACAGTGTGAAGGATATTCCACCAGCAATAATGACCAATGAAAGTTTCATGTTTGAAAATAACTTCTGATATTTAAAAGAAATTGTATCTGTATTATTATTATTATTTCCATCTAAAATTCTGATAAAAATATGAAATAATTTGATCTTTAATTACATATCTTA
The DNA here is from genome assembly GCA_023014485.1 of Bathynomus jamesi. Taxonomy (NCBI): domain Eukaryota; kingdom Metazoa; phylum Arthropoda; class Malacostraca; order Isopoda; family Cirolanidae; genus Bathynomus; species Bathynomus jamesi. The sequence goes on along the minus strand of JAJOZX010011643.1, from coordinate 25,844 downwards.
CACACGCACTAGCAACATATATATATATATATATATATATATATATATATATATATATATATATATATATATATACACATTTAACTGCAATGACCACGCAGTATATTAATGTATAGAAACGACGTAAGTATAGAGGAATGTTCTGCACACGAGGAAGAGAAAAACGAACAAATGAAAAATGAGGTCCCCGCCCGGGAATCGAACCCAGGATCTTCCGATTGCCGGTCCGATATGCTAACCACTACACCACAGGGCACAATAGTCAGAAGTCGTAATTCTCCTACATAGGGCAGAAACCAATGCCTTGAGAGGGCACCCTCGCAAATCGTGAATATGTACATTTAACTGCAATGACCACGCAGTATATTAATGTATAGAAACGACGTAAGTATAGAGGAAAGTTCTGCACACGAGGAAGAGAAATAACGAACAAATGAAAAATGAGGTCCCCGCCCGGGAATCGAACCCAGGATCTTCCGATTGCCGGTCCGATATGCTAACCACTACACCACAGGGCACAATAGTCAGAAGTCGTAATTCTCCTACATAGGGCAGAAACCAATGCCTTGAGAGGGCACCCTCGCAAATCGTGAATATGTACATTTAACTGCAATGACCACGCAGTATATTAATGTATAGAAACAACGTAAGTATAGAGGAATGTTCTGCACACGAGGAAGAGAAATAACGAACAAATGAAAAATGAGGTCCCCGCCCGGGAATCGAACCCAGGATCTTCCGATTGCCGGTCCGATATGCTAACCACTACACCACAGGGCACAATAGTCAGAAGTCGTAATTCTCCTACATAGGGCAGCAGAAACCAATGCCTTGAGAGGGCACCCTCGCAAATCGTGAATATGTACATTTAACTGCAATGACCACGCAGTATATTAATGTATAGAAACGACGTAAGTATAGAGGAATGTTATAATGTTGTTATAATGTTTCAGACCAACAAAGACCCTAGGATCCACTCATGGCTGGTCTACCTGTGTTCGTAATTGTGTATTGTGCATAACACCCGTTATTTCTAGTCCTATTATATTGAGATATTTCGAAAAAGCTATCTCTATCTACGTTATCGAACCCATTCATAATTTTGAAAACCTGGATTAGATCAGCCCTTAGCCTCCTAGTCTCGAGTGTAGTCAATTTTAACTCATTAAGCCTATCCTCGTACGACTTCGACCTAAGCGACGGAATCATCTTAGTTGCTCGTCTTTGAACTCTCTCGATTTTGTCTATATCTTTTCGCATATGCGGATTCCAAAATTGGATCGCGTACTCCAAATGGGGTCTAACTAATGATTTATAAAGTGGAACAATAATATCGCGCGATTTATACTCAAAATTCCGAGCTATAAAACCTAGCACTTTGTTCGCTTTATTGACCGCTGCTGTACTTTGTTTCGCTACTTTTAAATCACCAGTGACTATAACTCCTAAATCTTTTTCCTGCTCTACGCTTGCTAACTCCTTCCCTGACATACTATACGCAAAATTACCGTTACGCGAACCTATATGTAAAATTTTGCACTTATCAACGTTAAATCTCATTTGCCATGCGACTGACCAATCAACGATTTTATTCAGATCTTCCTGGATTTTACCTTTATCTTCGTCATTAATCGCCCTACCACCCAGCTTCGTGTCATCCGCAAACTTTGAAACTGTACTGACTAGGCCGACATCTAAATCGTTAATATATAAGAAAAAGCAAAGGGCCCAATACAAAACTCTGAGGAACGACGCTCGCTACATTAGCCCAAGACGACTCCGCTTCATCAACGACCACCCTCTGTTTCCTACCTCGCAACCACTCTTCTATCCAATTTATTACTACACCCGATTCCATGAGCCTTAGTTTCTTCAATGAATCTTTTGTGCGGTACAGTGTCAAACGATTTTTGAAAATCTAAATACACTACATCAACCGCCCGATGACTATCGTAAACTTCAACCACGCTTTGAAAAAATTCTGAGAGATTAGTTAAGCAAAATTTGTTTCGCCTAAAATCGTGCTGCGTATTTCTAACCAAGTTATGCAATTCTAAGTGCTCGACTATACGATCCCTAATTATTGATTCCAGTAGGTTACCTACAACAGACGTTAAACTGATTGGCCTATAATTTCCCACCACACCTTTATCGCCTTTCTTAAAGATAGGTGTTACATATTTTGCTAAGTTGAAATTATCTGGTACGCACCCCTCAGAAATAGACGCATTAAAAATCTTTGTTAGCGGCACAACAATGCTTTCTTTTAATTCTTTTAGTTGTATGGGATATATGGAATCCGGCCCCAGTGATTTATGCATTTTCATTTTATCAATATAGCGCATTACCTCCCCTTCACTAACCACGATATTATCCAAAATATTACCATTATCAAAAGGTTAAAATTTTTCAACGTCCCCAAGACACTTCTTATTGGATTCCTATTGTTGACGTATTGAAAGAATCGGTTGGGGTTTTCTTTGCCGTCACGAGCTATGGAAATTTCAAATTCGCGCTTGGACTTTTTTATTACACTTTTCGCTTCACGCCTTAGAAATATGTAGTTGTTTCGTAACCACAAATTGTCTTTATCGCACTTATGTAGCCTATAAGCCCTATCTCTACTCTTTATAATATCTCCTACTCTAGAAGTAAACCACAGGGGTTTGTTGTTTACTTTCGCACGCTTAATTTTGCACCATACACATTCCTCATTTATAGTCCTAAATACTGTTTCAAATGATTCCCACATTAGTTTTGCGTTGGAGTTCCCCATTACGTTTTCCCAATTGACGTGTGACAATTCATTTCGAAATTTACAAAAGTCTGCGTGCTGGAAGTTAGGAATTTTAGTCGAGTTAGCTGGTTTAGTGACTTACTGAGAGGACAAACTCTACCATATTGTGATCGCTATTGCTTAACGGTTCTATTATTTGAAGATCCGTGATTAGCCTATCATCCGTAGTTATTACTAAGTCTAAAATAATGTCCAACCTCGTAGGTCCCCCAACCTTTTGAATAAGAAAGATATCCTCGAGAAAATTAACCAAACGATTACCTTCTGCGTCTCTCTCCATTGTATCGTAATTCACTTTGGCGCAATTAAAGTCACCCATAACTAAGGCCTGCTCACTACCTATTATTTTCTTTAATTCACTATATAACGCTTCGTCCGTATCAGTTGTTTGATTAGGGGGCCTTTATATAACGGCAACAAGTTTGAAATCGTTCAATTCAAGTTCTGCTATAGTCGAATCTATCGGTTCTGGTATTGTGTGCTTTACTTTTATAACGTTCACAATATTATCTTTGATATACAACATAACACCGCCTCCTCGCCTACCTATTCTGTTTTTAACAAAAAGTCTATAACCTCTAATTTGATACTCCCCAACAAAGTCACGTGTTTCAGTGCTAAGCCACGATTCATTTATCGCAATGTATCGCAATTTGTGTGTGTGTGTGTGTGTGTGTGTGTGTGTGTGTGTGTGTGTGTGTGTGTGTGTGTGTGTAATATAAAGTTATATAATTTATACTCGTATATGCAAGTGGAGCGGTCCGGACCGCTATTTTTCAATCTTTAGAAGTATACAGTGTAAATATGAAAATTAATTGTTCGTTTTAATATTTAATACGAATAACACGTCTCATGACATAATTTGTGCTTTAAACCAGGAGGTTTCACGTGCGCCCTCCGGCCCTAGCACCCAAGGATGATGGGGCTCGACCTTGCAGCCCTTGGTCTTTTTCCACTTCGACTGTCCCCTCCACCCTTTCTTTTTCCTCTCACTTTTTCTTTGTTTTTCCGCCGAGATATGCCCTTTTAAATAGAGGCGAATTGGTTCTTCCCGAACTTTAAAAAAAAAAAAAAAAAATATATATATATATATATATATACAATCACCAAACCAGGCAATAAAGCAATGTGTATGGACTATGGACCAATATTTTTTTTTTTTAAATGTATTCAGTATTTTGTTGATTTTACTTTTGCCGTCCAGTAATGTGCTCAGGTATCGTGTCAATGAGTTTGGGTATATGCTTCTGAGGTATTTCAGACCATGCCTCTTTCAACATTTGTAGCCGAAATTCTTTTCAGGTTGGTTTCTTACCACATGATCAAGATGTCACACAGATTATACAGAGTTCATTTCAGGCGACTGACCCAGCTATGGAAGATGCTGGATGCACTGCACTACTTTGCACAACAACTATGGGTGGAGTGTCATTCTCCACAAAAATACTGGCTTGTGGAGGCATCTACCACTGGCATAAGTGGGAAGATACTCCTCCCGAAGTCTCAATACACTGAGCTGACGTCACTGTTCCGTCGCAAAGCAATGCGGGATATTCAGCGCCTTCCATAACTGGGTCAGTCGTCTGACATAAATACAATATAATCTGCGTAGCAGCATCTTCATCACGCGATAAGAAGCCTACCTAAAAAAAACTGTGCTGCAGATGTTGAAAGAGGCATGAGCTGCAATACCTCAGGAACACAAATGAACTCACTTGCACGATGCCTGAGCGCATAAGATAATGGATTAAAAAAATACTGAATATGCATTTTCAATACACAAATAATTTTGGGTTGTTTGTATATAAAAAAAAAATCATCGCAATTATTTCCTCAACTGTATGCGTTTACAATAACCAAAACGGTTCCTATACTTAAAAAGAAACCTTCAATAATAATAAGGTTTCGTGTTTCTCAACTTCTTCCGTAACAGCAAAGATCATGCGACAGAAGAAACCTACCATCTACGGGTCGGTACATCATCTGAACGCTGAGGACAGTCATCTATCTATCCAACTACAAAACAAACCCAACGTCTCAACCTCAAAGATCTAACGGAAAACGTTATTAAAACGTGACCACCACGTAGCCCATTAATTTGGAAGGAAAGATCTACGAAGACTTAACTTTTTTCCATGACTTACATTTCTTTGGGTTATTAATAATGCTATGAGCGGCCAAAAGCTTCAATGAATGCACTTCGAACAACACAGGATGAAACAGAAGCTTCGTTGCAAACGGTCTTTGTTTCGGGTCCTGATTGAGGCACTTGCTAATGAAATCTTGTTGCAGTTTGTGCTCTAAGGAATGTATTGTTTTTTGGATCTGCGGAAAGGGGAAAGAAAGTGTGACAATGACCCACTTAAATACTTAAAGTACAATCAATTAGTAAAATGGCTTCATTACAAATAAATTATTACACAATTCCATTAACACACGACAAATCCTATTACAATAACCCACATAAATTCCATTAACCATCGATTACGCAGCCTCACGACAACATTAATATAATTTATTATTATAACCAATTAAAAGTGTCTTTTCACGTTAACGTCTTTGAATAATTCAATTACAAGACAATTACAATGATTCCCTTTACTGATCCTACAAATTGTAGGATTATCAATGTAATAAATAAATACACAATGGCTGGGACACATTCCTGGAAAGAACTAACTGATTTACTTAATATGTGCAGGATTCCCCGCCGCTATTCAGCACCAATTATCTCGCGAAACGTCATCACCGAAATGAAAGTAGGGGAAGTAGATTCGCTAACTGGCAAACATAAAACGATGACGATTCCACAAAAGGCCACAAAGATTAGATACGCCAAATGAATTGACTAAGCCGTAATGACCACTAATCGTAACATATGTCACACACTCTCAAAATATGATGGACAGCTAACGGATCGAAACATTTATCGTACACAGGCGAAGGACAGCCCTCTAGTCAACTTCGTATGTTCGATTACACAAGGTTGGTTTTCCCATCGTCCATCGGCATAAGGAAAATTAGTTACCCTTATTTTTTTCTTGTCCTGAGATTTTGTCAATATTCAGACCATGACGAAAATAGACGCGAGATCAAATCCACATATAACAATCAGTAGCTGGCACTAAATAGCTTGATGATGGCACTCTTGTTGTGGCTTTCTTGGCTGCAGCATCCATCAATTCCATCTCCTGCATGCATCCCGCCATGTACTCAAGACTAACAAAGAGCTATCGTTTTATGCATCGTCCTTTGTAAAATAATATATCAGGTCATCCCATAAGTAATGTCGTTTTTTAGATCGGAATTTGAAGGACAAAAAAAAAAAACTCAACTGAAACTTTTTAATCTAGTATATATTTTCCATCGGGATCAATGACACTGCCAACGTCCTACAAGCTTTTCAATGCCATGTTTATAAAATTCAGGCGGTTTTGAGGCAAAAAACGTACAAAGACTGGTGTGCAGGTCATCTAAAGAAGTATACTGTTTCTCGTCAAGATAGTTTTGCAGACTCCTGAAGAGATGATAATCTGAAGACGCAAGGTCTGGAGAATATGGAGGATGTGGAAGTCTTTCCCACCCAAGCTCCTCAATTTTTGCAGAAGTGATCTGAGCGGTATGAGGACGTGCGTTGTCGTGGTGGAACACGATTCCTTTCCGATTAACCAAAGGTGGTCTCTTTCTTTTAGTGCAGTGTTCAATCGATCCAGTTGTTGACAGTAGACTTGAGCGGTGATTGTTTGGTTGTGTGGTAAGTTTTCAAAGTGTATTACACCCACCTTTATCCCACCAAACACTAAGCAACACCTTCCGAGGGTGAAGATTTGGTTTTGGCTGTGGTGTCGCTGGTTCTCCGGCACAAACCCACTGTTGACCGCGCTTAACATTCTGGTACAGTATCCACTTTTCATCACCAGTCACTAAACGGTGCAAAAACGGATCTTGGAGTTCACGGGAATGAAGAGCTGTGCTAATGTTTACCCGCACCCTCAGATTGTCGACCGACAATTCATGTGGCACCCATTTTCCTAACTTAGGCACTTTCCCGATTTGTTGCAAATGTCGATGGATGGTGGACGGGGATGAATTGAGTTTCTGGGCCAATTCTTCGACAGTTGTTGAATAGTCTTCTTCAAGTGCGGCTAACAGCAGGTCATCATCAAACTCAGCAGGGCGTCCAGAGCGTGCTGCATCTATCAAACAGCAGTCACCATTCCTAAACTTTTGAAACCATCTTTGACATTTCCTCACATGCAGAATATCGTTGCCATAAACGTCCTGAATGTTTTGCGTTGCTTCAGTAGCACTATTCCCTTTTTTGAACTCGTAAAGCATTATATGCCTAATATGCTCTTCTGATACCGCCATGTTTATGAGGAGTTCACATAAAGCAAAACACACGTCTTCACTGGTCAAGGTCTGTAAAGTATGTAGCGAAACACGATAGATCTCCTCTTAGATATAACCTTCGGAAAATTTATGCTTAAACCGAGTAGGACTAATTTAAACTTAATCTATCGTAAAAAACGACATTACTTTTGGGATGACCTGATAGTAATATTACTAAACAGGAAACTTACCTGTTCTTGAGTGATGTGATTACCAGAGTCTCCATTCCCTGGGATCTCTAAGGCAGCAATCTCAAGGGCGCACATACCAAAGGAGTAGATGTCTACAGCTGGTGCCTCAGGTTGAAGACCTGAAAAAATCCAATGATATAATACTAGGGATGGGGGAATAATGACATTTTTGGAAATTGCCAACAAGACGAATGGTTTCTATGGCCATTTTCGCTGCTGAATATGAATGTGGCTGGTTCTTGGACCTAAAATGAAGTTTTGACCTGGTTCAGTGGATTTTTTTTCAAAATGGTGGGCAAAAAAATAGTTTTCTCTTTTTGATGCTTAAGAAAACCGCTACCCCTCATATGTAATATGTCTTTTCATATGTTTTCAGGGTCGCTAAAGTTGAAAATGAACAAATCAAGACACATTCGATGCGTGGTTTAGCAGTTATAGGCAAAAAATGGAAAACAAAGGTATTATTTTATTAAAAAAAATCATGTACAGAAGAAACACAAGGCATTCATATCAGTTCCATGATGTAATTCAACTCGTGAAATCATCATATTTACAACACACTGTTCAATAAACTATCAATATCACTAGTAACATTGCCCTCTGATCGTAAGGCATTCTTAATAGAATTTCTCAGTTCATCTACACTAAATTTTTCCATTTTGAATTTCCCGTCTCTTACTTTAACACGCCTCATTTGACGAATATCTGGTGTGATGGTGAGCTTCAAATAGGCAATTTCTGTGAGGAGCTGCTTTTCGTTCAGTTTGTACAGAGCATCCAGGTTGTTTGGAGTCATAGGGCCTCCATGTTTCTTGCAATTTTCCAAAACCACCAATATTTTGCTAGCTTTTTTCTTTTTGAGCTCTTCTTTTTTCAGTAGGGACAATTTCTTTGCAGCATGCACAGTAGCTAGAAAGTCTTCCTCTAATTTCTTCACTTTCTTGACTTTTTATGAACCCCTGACCCATTTCCAGGATGCCTTGCTATCCTCAAGAGACTTCGATTCGAACGAAGAGTCTATCAGAAGTCAGTCAGTCACAATAACATTTTTTCTCGAATGCGTTTGAATGGATGTGCATAAAAGACAGCTAATTATTTACAGTATCAATGACTTCCTCTAGAACTAGAGCTTCAAGTTTATCTTTACCAGATCTGGCTTGTTCCTTACAGCCATCAAATCATTCAATTCAACCATTTTACCTTCAAAGAAACGTTTTACTCCAGACCAAGTTCTTTCACTTTTATCGTCACCCTTCTTGTCAATTCCAAGAAGATCCATCATAGGGAAGATCATCACTTCACCCATCATTGCGTAAATTTGGGAACAACACATGAACCACTGACTTTGGATAAAAGTTGACACTGCGAGAACTAGCTTGTTACTGTTGACATCTACTACGGCATCAAAGAAAGATTGGATAGAGCCTCGCCTCGCCAAATATTCTTTTGCTAACTCGGCGTTTCTCCCAAACCGGTTTGCCACGAATCCTTTGAATCCATCACATTTGAGTCCATTATCCGCCATCCAAGATTTATAGTCATTATATAGGGATACCGAATGGGAAGCGTGGATGGGAGAGAGCAATTGCAATGAGTCCCAAAGTATGAATGGAAGAACCAGGAGAACAGAAAATTTTTTCTCCTGCCGTAACTTGAAGTCGATTATGTACTCCGATTTTTCGTTCCGTATTTTTAAACACTTTGTGATCTAGTCCTAAAATGATATGGGCGCAGCACTTCAAGATCTTGTTTGATTTGATTCCAAGATGCTGTAAAAGTACTCCACATTCACTAGCTCGATCAGACATCCAGAAGTCTATTTGAGATTTGAGTTCGTCAGTGGTAGAATTTGCTAGTACGGCTAGACAACTCAATTTGAATTCGTAAATTCTGGCTCCATCCTCTCCGAAATGGCTGACGTTTTCCAGATATCCAGTTGTCAGCGACTTTTTCATGCCAGAAGGACCAGCGATGGTGATGTGGTCAGCCTTCACGTCGTAAAGCCGTTGCCGGCAGCCTTGGTCGTATCGTCAAGTCCTACACTCATAACGTTATCCTCTTTGTTGAGCGACATACTCTAGATTCAAGTATGAAGCATCTTCCAAGTATTGCATTATTGATCTGTGGCTCGGAAATACATACGTCAAGTCCGAATACTAGTGACGGACTTGTAACTCTTCGTCTTCACTTTCCATGGACTATACACCGCATCAAGTTTTCGTTCAGACTTTCTTTGCCAGTTCTGATTTTCACTGTCAGAAATGCAGCTTCTTGTTCTTTACTCTTCTCCTCGCTTAGGTCTTCTTCCGATGAGCGAAGTTTACGATCAGTAGAAGGAACTGTCTTTGCCGTTGTTGGTTTTTCAAAACTCGGATCGTTTTCAGAATCGACTGAAGTTGCTAACATTTCAATAATTTCTGATCCCTCTAGCTCCCTTTGCTTTCTCAAGTTGCTTTCTATTGCTTTTCGCTTTTACTCCGCTGATCTTTCGCGAGTTTCTTTCCTCTTTTTCTGTCTCACCCAATCTTTTGGTACTGCATTTGTACATATGACCTTATACGCACCAAAGCAATTATCCCAATAAAAAGTCTTATCCTCATCAGTCATTTTGACCCCAAATTCTTCCGCAAGTTTTGCTTCGTAATCCTCATCGTTAGTTCTAATGTTGTAGGCGTTCTTAGTGAGCTGATCATTAAAGCTGCTCGCTTTGTGGTACCATTCGACACTTTTAGGTTTTTGTTGGCAGCGTTCATTCTTTCTCATTTTGTTAAAATGTTCATAATCGTCTCTCATTTTTTTCGCCACTGTTTTTTCATGCATGGGATAAACATTTTTATTAATCGAATCTCGTCTTCGTTCATTTGCAACTATCTTGCTGACATCATCTCGAGTCATTGACTTTTTCTGTCCTTTTACTCCTTTTCTGCAAAGTGCAAGCATCCTACCAATCACAACTGTCCCTGGTGGTAACTTTCCAGTCGGTTTAAATTCGTCCACTTCTGCGTAGGTTGCCCCAAAAAGTTCTTTCTGGCGACGCCGCTGCGCGATTTCCTTTCACCAGCCATCATTACCAATCAGCAGTCACTAAGCATTAGGATCTGCAAGTACAGTAAAACCCCATTAGTCGGCATGATAGGTAATACAAATTATATTCATGCTAGATGTATCATATATATTATTATTATTAAAGTAGATTATATCAAATATTGTATTTGATATATTATTTACTATTATTATTAAAGTATATATACTATAATTATTAAAGTAATATATAGAATTATTATTAAAGAAACCACAAAAGAGAAAGCAGCCAAACACCAGAACAAGCCAAAACACTAAAGTGAGCCTAAATAAAACATCAATATTACGACACACTAGATACTTAACAACATTGAAATATGAACATAACCATGATTAAAAATATAGCAAGTATTTATAACTAATTATTTTTTTTCTAGCAGTTATAAAGGTTTGGAGGTGGGAGGCCTCATTCATTCTTTATGTTCGATATGGATCGGGCATTTTTTCAAATTTTTCGTCATCTATCCGCTTAACCACACTCCAAATGTCTCTCATTTGTTCATTTTCAAGTTCAGCGACCATGAAAACATATGAAAGGACATATTACATGTGAAGGATAGCGGTTTTTTTAATCATTAAAACAAAAAATCGATTTTTTTGGCCGCCATTTTGAAAAAACCCACTGAACCAGGTCAAAAATTCATTTTAAGTCCAAGAACTAACCGGATTCGGATTCAGTAGCCAAAATGGCCATAGAAACCACTCATCCTAAAAAAAATGTTAGATTCCCCCACCCTTAATAATACACTAAGCATTACATTAAGTAATTTTCATTTATTACCTATATAATCAAATTTCAATTCCGCTGTTAAGAAATAACATTCAGAAACTTACTTCCATATTCGGGAGCGATATAATGCATGTTTTTCATATCCCCACGACAGGTTTTCACATGCGTTTGAATAGCGTCGGGAGCCACTGGAAAACACATTGTGTTGGTGAGTAAAGTTCCTTCCGTGGCTTGTGGTTGCAATTCCCTCCGTTAGAGTGTCGGACGCAACCTCAGCCGGATGTCTGCGCTAGAGGAAGAGCTTCATCTGGTCTTACCGCCCCAGTTTTTCTCTCCTTAACGAAGACGCCCGGATGGGTCTCAGCGGACGACAGACTACCCCTGTTCCTTTCCTTGGTCCGTGGGCCACCCACCCCACCCAAATAATTAGTCCCTCGTGAGTCACCCTCGGAGAAGAAAAGGCATTCCCCACAAGAGTAATTTTTCCCTTTTACACCCGTGGAGAAAGGGAGAAAGTCCTGGTAACGAGTCAATGAACCGTTTCGAGTGAAATGAAGGACAGCACGGAGGGAAGAACCGCCACAAGCCACTATGCAACTCAAAGCATTATAAACTTAACTAATAAGCTTAAGCCAAGGAAACCAACTAAGTCTTCACAAACGACTTTACCTGATCCAATCTTCACCAGACCGTTGTGCTGGATAAAAATGGAGTCGGTGGTGAGGTTCCCGTGGATGATTGGGGGGGAGCACGAATGCAAGTAACTGTAAAAACAATATAATGAGAGGTAGAGGGGAGAAGGCCCACTACCAGCGACCACCGCCCCGGCTCACTCTCACCCACTCTCCCGATACAAACTCTCACATCCGAGGCCTCTCACTGGACCTCGACAATAAAACAAATTAACCCTGCCTTCGATCTCCGACGAAGCTCAACTGATAACCGGGAGGAGCAGGGGAGGGGGCAAGTGGAGGTAAGGTGAATAGTTTATCAAGTCGGGGGGATTTGGGGGCCGTTGGAGGTCACGGAGGTCAGGTTCCAGAAGCTCCGTGCATTGGCATTCTGCTCCCCCAGTGGAAGAGGCCAGTTACGAGGCACTTCTGTGCTACCAGGGAGAAGCTCAAAGGAAAAAGAAGACTCAAGATTGTTTCATAAGGTTATCTTAAGTTTTTCTTTTTTTTTGGGGGGGGGGTTTACTTCAATGTTCATTAAAAAAAAAAGAAATATCAATGAATTCAATATGACCACTTTTGAAAAACAAAAAAATGTCAATTTATATGGTGGTGTTTTTTCTTAAATTTTATAAAAAAAAAACATGTACAAAACCATTTTATCAACAGCCGTTATTCATGAAAACGCGTGCGTGCACGCATGCACACGCACGCATACAAACACACGCATCCTCATCCACGCAAAAAGCAAATTAACAAAAAAAAATATGCCGATGTGAATGAGACAATATTAAGATTAAGGTACGAAAAGCGTAAAGATGAAAAGCGAAATTATGTTCTTACGAATACAACAAACCCGCTACGGAAAACGGTCGTACCTGAGGGCAGACAAAATTTGAGTGCACCACCTCTTCCAAGATTGGAGAGGAAGCTTCTTCACGTTCCGTTTCGTCAACTTGAGGAACTTCTTCAAGGATCCCGACGACATATACTCCGTGATGAAAACAACCTAAGAGGGAGCAAACTAGGTTTAGCGTCCCTTCTAACGATAGTAAAATGAATTAAAAAATAATTAGAGACGTTTTTAAATAAAAAAAATAAATTTATAAGCAAACAATAATAATAATAATTAAGTAAATATATAAAAGTAGACCTAAATAAAGAGAAAAACCCTTAAAAAGAACTGACAAATATTATTTACAAGAAACAATACGGGAAGAAAAAAAAAAATTGTCAAGTTTATTTTCCTTCAGTTATGGGAATTGTGGAAACCAAAATCCAAAAAGGAAACCGTTTTGAGTAATGAAGTTTGTCTCAATATTGCAAAAAGAATATTATAACTAAAACAAATTAAAACCATGGAAACGAATTGAATAATTCTCAAAAACTACAAAGGAGACAGAAAATGCTCTGTGACACTTAAAAAGTTATTGTTTACATACATACCGATACATACACTCCCCTCTTAAACGAAAAGACAAA
>JAJOZX010011643.1:0-7500 GCA_023014485.1 Bathynomus jamesi | reverse complement strand
ACTTCGTGACTAAACGGACTGCTAACTTCTTCAAATGCATGGGACTCAAAGTTCCCCACTACCTGGAGGAACTGGTGGCGATGAAGGAGAGTGTTAGGGCCATTCGGGTCGTCAATGACTGCGCTGAGCGAGCGGTGAAGCTCGCAACTGACTTCAACAGCTCGATCACCCAGCGCGAAGACGAGAAAGAATTGGCATTCCAAGTGATCGAGCATCATCGGAAGACCATGCCCAGTGCAAAGAAGTCCCATTACATATGATCCCTATGGATATGTTGGTAAATTTTTCATTGTTTTCTTAATGTGTTGAAAAGACTAAGGTTTTTGTTAATTGTTTTGGATGTAAAGTTACGGAAGTACATTTTTTGTTCAGCTGATTCCATAATCTCCCCAATAAGACTTGAAGGAGGCTCTTGGGGGACCAGTAAATATTACTCAAATTGAATACAATTTTGGTTGTGTTGTTCAGTTAATAAATGGACTTCATTAAACATGTGTGTGTGGTATTGAATTCCAAACTTTGTACATCACCCCTATAGCCGCAGAATGCCCTAATATATATATATATATATATATTGGTGACCAAATTTTGTCGTGTTGTTATTTACCGTAATGGTTAATATTTTTTTTAACTTTCTTTAAAAAAAAAAAAAAGAGTAAAACATATTTCTACAAGCTGATAAAAAGAAAAGAATTTGAAATTATGTGATAAAAAGATAATCTATCGCTAATCAGGTGGAAAGAAAAAAAGTTACCATACATGACCCAAATCAAATTTGACTCCTAAAGTAAGGTCTTATCTTTATGGGTGTTTACGACGGTCACTTCCGGTCATATATATCCCTTTCCTTTCCTTTCAAATGTTCCGTGCGATGATTCCTCATTTCACGAAGGTCAAGCTTGTCACCCCTCCTCTCGAGTTGGTCTGGTGAAGTAGTGAGTTGGTTTCTTGTACTCTCCACCTCACATAGCCAGGTACGCCCGGCTCATCGGGGATTGTTCTGAGCCAGGCGTCTAATCTTCTTTTGAAGATGTCCACCGCAACACCACTCGTGTTCTTTAGGTCTTTGGGCAGCTGATTAAACAGTCTTGGTCCTCTCGCAACAAAACTATTTTCTTTCAGGGTTAAGGATGTTCCCTGTCTAGCCTTTAATTTGGGAACACGACACAGTCTTCCTTTCCTACTTTCCACTGTTGTTTGGGGAGTTACATGGTTCAGAGTAAGATTAGGGACTAGTTTCTTCATTATTTTCCAACTGTAAATAATGGTTATCTCTCTCTCCGCCTTTCCAGTGAATATATGTTTAATTCGCGTAACCTTTCCCAGTAATTTAGTTCTTTGCACCCCTTGATCTTGGCTGTGAACTGAATCCCTTCTAGCTGTTTAACGTCGTCTTTTTTATATGGGCATGTTAGGACCGAGCAGTATTCCAATTTGGGTATGATCAGTGTTTTCAGTAGAGGAATCATTATATTCCTATTCCTTCGTTTAAAGGTCCGGTTCTCAGTATCTGCCCTTTTGCTCTCTTTACTGCTATCTTATTTTCTTTCAAATTTCGCATCATCAGTCATTACAACTCCTAAGTCTTTTGCTTTAGAATTTCTCTGAATTTCCTGTCCATTTGGGGTATAGTATTACATGAATTTTAGGTCCTCCCTTTTCCGTACCGTAACAGTTGAAATTTCTCAGTGTTAAACTTCATATTGTTGTCTTCCGTCCACTTGTATATTCTGTTTAATTCTGTTTGTAGAGATCCTATATACTCTGGGTTTCTTATTTTTCTAATGATCTTTGTGTCATCGGCAAAGGATGTTACTGTGCTGTCTGTGGTAACGTCCTCATCTATGTCAGTTAGCATGATCATGAAGAGTAGTGGAGCTAATACTGTTCCTTGTGGTACTGAGCTGAGCACCTCTGATTCTGATGAAGATATTCCTTGTACTGTAACGACTTGCCGCCGCTCACTAAGGAAATTATATATCCATTTCCCTACTTTCCCTGTTATTCTCATATATTTCGGTTTATGTATTATGATTCCGTGGTCACACTTGTCGAACGCTTTGGCAAAGTCTGTGTATATTACATCATAGCTTTTATTACTTTCCAGTGCATCAATAATGTTGTAGTGTTCCATTAGTTGTGATAGACATTATCTGCCTGAACGAAATCCATGTTAGTTATCATTTAATTTTTTCCATGTTTCCAAAAAGTCATAGATTTTCTGTCTAACTATTCTTTCAAATATTTAAGTGAGATGAGATGTAAGCGACACTGGCCTATAGTTTTTGGCCTCTGATCGATCTTCTCCCTTATATATTGGGACTCTGTTCGCGCTCTTCAGGAAGCCCGGTATTTCTCCCGTGTCTAGTGATCGTCTCCATATCTAATATAGAGGCTCAGCGATTGCATTCTTGCAGTTTTTGATGAGTGTAGCATTCCATTTGTCCGGTCCTGCCGCTGAGTGTACTTTTAGTTCCCCTATAGCTTGTGTAATATCATCTGTCGTAAAGTCGAAGTCCGTTATACTTTCCCCTTGTAGTTCTTCTTCAAAGAACGCGTTTCTATCGCATATCAGTTTGTCCGTTTTGGGGATACTGAAACATGATTCGTACTGAGCTCTTAATATTTCAGATACTTCTGTTAGATCATCAGATAAAGCACAGCCTTCGTTTTTCAAAGGTCCGATAGTCGTGTGATTTTTCGACTTCCTTTTTGCAAAATTATAGAAGTACTTTGAGTTAAACCTTGATCGCTTCTATAGCGTCGTCGTCGTCTTTTTCTGTATGCTTCTCAATTAGTTCCTGTATGACGCAATCTATACTCTGCAGTTCATCATTTAATATTTTTCTGTCGTCGTTATCTTTACAGTTACTTAATTTTACAGTCTCTCTCTCTCTCTCTCTCTCTCTTTCGGAACAATGACCTCTTTTGTCTCTCGAACCTGCTTCTCTTTCCTCTTTGTTGTGTTTTTGGGACATGTCTTTCCACAATTTCCAGCGTCTTCTCCTGTAAGGTCATTAGCATCTCTTCCGTTGTCTTGGCCTAGATGGTTTTCCAATCTATTACTTCCATGCTGGATGCAACACCTTCCCAGTTTATAGCTTTGGAGTGAAAATTAAAAATTTCGTGCTCTTTCCTTTCCTGTTGCTTTTATATTAGTTGTTATTTCATACTGTTGTGATCCGATATTATAGTTGGGAATATTTCAACGTTATCAATTAGGTTGCTGTTGTTTGTTAATACCAAATCTAGGCAGTTGCCTTTCTTGTGTTTTCTGTTATTTCTTGATATATATATATATATAATATATATATATACAAACTCAGAATGGTCCCCTGAGAACCTTATATGTTAAACACAGACCGTGCATGGAACAAGGAACTCTTCTAGAAGAGTTCCTTGTTCCATGCACGGTCTGTGTTTAACATAAGGCTCTCAGGGGACCATTCTGAGTTTGTGTATATTAAACGGACGTGTTACGTGCCTTGAAAAGTGGACGCTCAATGTCCCGGTTGAGGTTTAAGTTTTGTTTTTTTGGCTAAAAATACAATAGTTACCCCTTTTTCTTTGATTTATTCAATCCGACGTGAATGCAGCGAGTCTTTTACTTATATAGAAGTTCTGAATGTAGTGGGACTAGGCTTGCTTTAAACCCTAGATCCATGTCCCAAAGCTGGATCCTGTCTGCTTTGCAGATACCTGGTGAGGGAAGCTATATTTATGGGACCTCTTTGCGAGAGACCCGTTGCCCACGTCAGGCTAGCATCATGAAAAAGAAAAACTATGGTATTTGTCATTTACCATTACTTATTCGGACTATAGTGGATTTAATTTTCCCAGAAGAGTTCCTTGTTCCATGCACGGTCTGTGTTTAACATATATATATATATATATCAAAATCAAATCCTCCACTTTTCACATCTCAAACATATACATACCCCCCTCTACCTCTGCTCACTGCCCCCCACGCTACGAGCCCCCCCTGCAACCACTTACACAATACGAGAACCACATTGTGGGAGGCGACTTCAATGCTCATCACCCGACATGGCTCTCCTCTCACATACCAGACGCTCGTGGCACGCTACTCCTAGATGATCTTCATACATACAACATCCTCAACAATAGGAATCAACCCACACGCAAACCCTTGCAACACAACCAACAACACACCTCCCCAGACATTACCTTCTGCTCACCATCCCTACACACACGCACAACATGGCAGACATTACACCACCTCCCCTCCGATCACCTCCCAATACTAATCACCTATCAACACACACACCCCATCCACACATCCTTCAAACAAACATACACGAACTACAAACATGCAAACTGGCCTTCTTTTACAGGATACATTGAAAACGAGCTTCAGGAATTCTCCACTACTAATTTCCCCACTATAGACAAGGCTACCGCCCACATAAACAACACTATCACTCGCGCTAGCAAACAATTCATCCCACAAGGACACAGGAAACACTTCAACCCAAACTTCTCCCCACAAATACACAATCTAATCAAACAAAGAAATTCATTACGCCAGAAACACAGTCCCACTGCAGAAGACATCGACCTCATACACCACCTTAACACTGACATCACAAATCTAATTAACACTAAACCGTCAGAAAACTGGGAATCCTATTTAACTACTCAATCACAAGACCAACAGCACCCAACTTTGGAAAACCTTGAAAAAAATCCACACTTCACATACTAACCCACCCCCCACACACGAAGCTCTCCTTTCCAGCTGTAACCAAATTCCATCCCACAAAAACACTGCAACCTACTCATGCACCACTACTCAAAAATTAGCCATAAAATCACTGTTCCCAATAATAGAAAAATCCTCAAAAACATACGGAAACTCTCGGCCGACCCACAACAACCACATCCATTTACACCCCAAGGCACAGCTGCGGCCATAAAATCCCTTAAAAACTCTCATGCCGAAGGCCCAGACAACATTTCAAACATACATCTCAAACACCTTGGTCCAATTGCTCTTGCAGCCCTCACAAACATATTCAATTACTCCTGGCTTCACAATATCATACCCTCTACCTGGAAGCTGGCACACATCATCCCGATACTGAAACCCAATAAACCCCCCAACCTACCTGCTTCATACCGGCCAATCTCCCTTCTCTCAACCATTTCCAAAGTCCTCGAAAAACTGATATTAAGACGCATACAACCACACATTACATTTTCACAAACCCAACACGGCTTCAGGTCCGCCCACTCCACCACAAACGCTTCTTACAAACCTAACCCAACACATCTTAGATGGCTTCAACCAACTATCCCCCCTGCCCGCACAGTCCTTGTTGCCATCGACATCAACAAAGCTTTCGACACTGTCCCACGCCACATTCTTGCACAAAAGATTATTGATCTCGACATCCCCACCAATGACAAGAAATGGCTTACTAATCTCATTGCAGGCCAACTTGGCAAAGTCATACACAAACAACACTCATCCAAAACCTACAGACTATACAATGGCGTCCCACAGGGCTCCATATACTCTCCAATCCTCTTCAACCTTTTCATGCACGACCTCCCACAACCTCTCTCCCCCATGTCCACGTCTCCTCCTATGCAGATGACCTGACCATAACAGCACAACACCATAACCGTAACACCGCCACACGCCTGATCCAGCAGTACATTACCAATCTGGAACTCTGGCTGACTAACAATAGGATGTCAGCATCCCCTCAAAAAATCCTCCATCACTCTCCTAACCCCAGACCGCCACGAATCCCAAGCACACCCGAGAGTCACCCTCATGGGACATCCCCTACCTCTAAACAAAACCTCAACAATCCTTGGCCTCACCCTAGACACACACATGTCCTTTTCCCCTCACATATCAAACATTTGCTCCAAAGCAACAAAAAAACTCAACGCTCTCAGAACACTCACCTCCACAACATTCGGTCAGCAGAAGGAATCCCTTAGTATCCTATACAAACAGTTTGTACGTACTACCCTAACTTACGCTGCCCCCGCCTGGTCCCCGTCCATCTCCCACACAAACCAGAAAAAGACACAGACCACACAAAACAGAGGTCTCAGAAGCATTACTGGCTGCCTCCGAACCACACCCATCCCACATCTACATGCAGATACGAAAATACTCCCATCGAACACCACATGAACATGACAGGGACTCAATTCTTCTCCAGAGCACTGGCCCCAGACCACCCTGTCACCATCTCACATTACACAACCCCACCCCGCAACAAAAAACGTACTCCTGCTGCTCACTATTCGCAGCTACTGAACAATATCCCCCCTCCTCCCCTAAACATCAACCCCATTAAACATCTCCACACAGAATTTACCCGGAAATACCTACTCGACCAACCACACAACACTGTCCTTCACGATACTCCCCTGTAGTCCATCAGAGCGAACAAACCTCCCAAGGAAAACAAGAGTTACTCTGGCCAGGCTCCGTTCAGGCCACCACCCCTCCCTCCAACAATACAGACACAGACTCCACCTAGCTGACACCTCCACCTGTCAAAAATGCTACCTCCCCCTGAGGACACAGAACACCTACTCTTACACTGCCACACTCTCTTTCAACAAAGACACAACTCCAACATTACCTCTCTACGAGACCTATGGACCCGTCCCACGGTGGTCGCGGGATACCTGAGTGCCGCCGGGTTCGCATAAGAAAACCCGGGGGCTACGAAGTAAGTAAGTAAGTAAGTAAGTAAGTAAGTAGTAAGTAAGTGTGTATATATATATATATATATATTGCTGAAGTCACTTTATGAACTCTATTTGACTTTTCCTCAGCTTAGACGTGTAATTTGTGAAAGAAAGATAGTCTCTGCTCGACTAGGGGGAAAAGCAGCTCAGCACAATATGAATAAAATAAAATGATGTAACGTTATGAAAAGGAAGCTAAAACAAACTCTTTCAAACAATCTTATTCAGACACTGGCAGAAATAGCAAAAATTTTAGGTGTTAGCGAGCAATACGAGTCTTCAGTTCTCAAAAAAAAATCAGATTGGGGCAGTGTTTCTTCTGCACGCTCCAACATACGTGGCAGAAAGAAAAATACAACGCCGATGACATCAAGGAAAGTAATGAGAACTTCCTTAACCCTTTCACTACGGGCAGAGCTTTCAAGCGAATATGAATTCGAATTATAATACATATATTCCCCCATTTTCAACCCGAGGCGGCAAAGAGGGGGAATACCCTTCATTTATAAACTACACCCGAAGTTCAGTAGATTAGGAGATGGTTTGTTTACCACACCGGATCTGAGAGCAAATTGGACGTGTAGTTTATACGCGAAAAGGGTTAAAAGATAGAAAAATGACATTGGACGCAAATAGCCAGTGAATTAAAAAGTTCCGTAATTAATTTTAGTACCACGAGTGTTCGCGGGTGCTCGTTTAATGCGGGTCTCCCCGCCCGCCGTCAACGAATAAACAAAAAATTGACTGATGCAATGAGAA